>JAVSCE010007513.1:0-15345 GCA_032199065.1 Smutsia gigantea
AGCTGCCGCGTGATGATTGCCCTGAACCCTCAGCTACTGCCTGCCTATGGAATGGACCAGCTATGGACTTAATCTGCATAAGACTGTGAACCTCACTGAATCCTCAGGCTTGAGGACTGTCATGATTTTATTGCTGTTGCTATTGTTATGTCATTAGTCTGGTCACAATGCTCTAGTTTTCTTGCCCAGGGACCACTGCAGAAGAAGGGGAACAAGTAGATTGTAAGGCGGGATTTCTGGAGGGGTGGCCTGTGGGTAAAATTGTAACATTTGTAGAATATGTCGCCTGGCTTTAGTACATTTGTATATCCTCAGGGGTGGAGAGAAGTTCATCTCCATATCAATGGATAATTACCTGGGCAACCTAGGGCATGTCTGAACCTGGGAGGTTAAGGGGAGGGGCTGGCTGGCTTCTTCCAGAGTAGACGAGAAAGATGGCCCTGGACTGCAGTTTGTGAGCAATAAATGGGTTTTAAACTTTATTTCTCCCTTTGACTGATTTCGGTTTTTAGAGGCATTTTGCCCTGGGATTTCCTCTCCCCGGACTTACAGTACAATATGGGAGAATATATTTGTAAGTGACTTATCCGACAAGGGGTTAAGATCCAAAATATATGAAGAACTCACACACCTCAACACCCAAAAACAACCCAATTAAAAAATGGGCAGAGGATATGGACAGACACTTCTCCAAAGAAGAAATTCAGATGGCCAACAGGCACATGAAAAGATGCTTTGAAAGGGGGGTTCTTCAGCTACCCGATTCACTCATTCAAGAAGGGAGGACACGAGAACTCCAGCAGCGAAGTTTATTGCCTGAAAGACAGAATGGCTGTCTCTAAAGGAGAGAGCAGCAGTGGCAGCAAGGGGGGAGCTGCTTATAAAGGAAATTGAGCGGGAAGTTGGTCCCATGACTTCTATACATTACGAGGTTCAGGAAGAGGGGGTGCTGATTGGATGGTTTAAAACAAGTATGTCTTGTACATTTTCCATAGGTTGAGCTCAGCTGGTGCCGAGTTGCCGGCTGATGTAACATATAAGGTATGTAGGTATAGGGATGTAGGTACCTTTTATGGTAAAGGTAGGTTACCTTTGCCCTTTATGGTTGGGTGGTCGGTTGTTGCTAGGGGAACTATCTAGGTTGCGGGTCACTGGAACAATGGGTGGGTTTTCCAGTAACCAGAACACAGTTTTCTTAGAACTAGGTTGGGGGTGAGGCCTTGGGGTGATTCAAGGCTGGGGTGCAGCTGCTGCAGGTGATAAAGGGGGGCACTTACTATGCCCGGAGGCAGTTCTGGGTTCTAACATGCTCCACATCACTAATCATCAGGGAAATGCAAATTAAAACCACAATGAGTTATCACCTCACACCAGTTAGGATGGCCAACATCCAAAACACAAACAACAACAAATGTTGGTGAGGATGCAGAGAAAGGGGAACCCCCTACACTGCTGGTGGGAATGTAAATTAGTTCAATGATTGTGGAAAGCAGTATGGAGGTTCCTCAAAAAACTCAAAATAGAAATACCATTTGACCCAGGAATTCCACTCCTACGAATTTACCCTAAGAATGCAGCAGCCCAGTTTGAAAAGGACAGATGCACCCCTATGTTTATCACAGCACTATTTACAATAGCCAAGAAATGGAAGCAACCTAAGTGTCCATCAGTAGATGAATGGATAAAGAAGAGGTGGTACATATACACAATGGAATACTATTCAGCCATAAGAAGAAACAAATCCTACCATTTGCAACAACATGGATGGAGCTAGAGGGTATTATGCTCAGTGAAATAAGCCAGGCAGAGAAAGACAAGTACCAAATGATTTCCCTCATTTGTGGAGTATAACAACGAAGCAAAACTGAAGGAACCAAACAGCAACAGACTCACAGACTCCAAGGAGGGTCTAGCAGTTACCAAAGGGAAGGGGTTGGGGAGGGCATGGAGGGAGGGAGAAGGGGATTAAGGCCAGTATAATTCAGAATCCCAATATAGGTAAGTCACAGGGAAGGCAGGCAGCATGGAAAAGACAATGACTCTATAGCATCTCACTACACTGACAGTGACTGCAATGGGGTGGTGGGGGGGAGGACTTGATAATAGGGGTGAGTGTTGAAACCACAATATTGCTCATGTGAAGCCTTCATTTGGGTGAGCTCTTACTGAACATGTTGTGTTGTTCCCAATTTGTCCTCATAACCAATGCTGCAATCAACATTCATTCTAAGAGACGTATCTGCACACTTGCACAGATATTTCTGTATGATAAATTCCTGTGAGTTGCACTGTGGGTTTGAGGGGTGTGAACAGTTAATGTGTTACACATATTGCCAAAGTACCCTCTTCATTAATACATGCCTTTTCTTTATTAACATCTTCCTTCTGATTTTTAATTTGTTTTCCAATTTTTTGAGTAGTCAATTCATTTATTTTTAACTGTTATTACCAGGCTTAGAAAACCTAAGGACCACTCAAAATGTCCGCCAAATAAAAAAGGCAAATAAAGGGTTAGAAAATACTTCCTTCTTCTTAGGCTTGCTACTTTGTACCCTTGGGTCCTGAAGACCCTGCCTATTTTGGCTCTGCTGTAAAATGCCAGAATGCAGGACATAAAAATGATAATAAAAAACGAAAAGGTTTTATGTTCAGTGTTTCATGCCTAATATCTTTCCTTTTTGAAGAACTCGTCTTTGATGAATTGGCCTGTTTCTTTGTATAATCCAGGGAGTAAGTTCAAGAGATCAGCCCAGCCAGGCCCCTGTCCTTACAGCAGACACAGAATTGTGGCAGTTTCATGCACAGCAGACTGTCAGACCACTAACAGAATTTAAGAAGGAAGCAAAGCTATACAGCACTTGATGCTAATAAGTAGTGACTGATAAGAAATTTCAGACCTAAGTTAAGTTTGAAATCAAAGAATAGATATCAGAAATAGTGAAGGACAAGGGAAATCTATCTTTATGGCTTATACCTTTGTCACACCAGATAATTGGTTCACCCTGGAGATCAGAGGAAATGAAGACGCCTGTGAAAATGAAAAGCAGAGAAAAAAGCAGTTTCCTACCTTGTCACCGACTTTGTAAGCGGGTGGAGAGGTCATTTCTATATCCGAGATGTTGATTTGAGGGGCATCTTCAATAGGGGGTTTGGCTTCGAGATTCCTGTTGCTCTCAATTAGTCTGATAATCGCATCTGCTCTTTCTTTTGGCATTGGCTTTCCATGCCAATTTTCTACATCCTCAATGCCTGCAACCAATAAGACATTCACACCTTAAGTATTTAGTGAGTGACTGTTAGACCATCTGAAAGCCATTCTGATGGAAAAAAATGTCAGCTGAGGACACTCAGGAGTAAAAACCTGGCACAGGGAGCCTGAGATGGGACTACAGTCCCATCAGACAGCCTGGACAAAGGTCCAGAGACCCTTCAGGGGGCCACCGGCCCATGTGCTGGTGAGTAGAGGGGACAGTGAGGGAGATGAGACTGAGAAGACAGGCAAGGTGGACCATGGAGGATCCTGCGGGTGTCAGGAGTTTGAGTTCTGTCCAAAGCAAGATGGGAAACCACTGAAGGGTTTGGAGTGGAAGAGGTGACTGAGCAGATCTGTGCTGTAGAAAGATCACCATGGCAGCTGTGTGGAGACTGGCTTGGGGAGACTGCAGTTAGGGAGATATGCTGGGGGCGTGGGTGGGAGAGATGGAGAGGAGTGAACAGATCTGAGATCTACTTTAGGGGCAGAATCAGTTGGCATTGATGACGGACTAGGTATGTGAAGAGGGCATATAAGGAAGAGGTGGGGGCAAACACGATACCCAGGTTTCCGCCAGGAGCAAATTGGTTGTCATTTAGTGAACTGAGGGTACCTGAGTAACACCGTATTTTGGAGAGAAGTCACAGAACAGTGTTAGTCTAAAATTTCAATATTAAAACACACCAGGCATCACACCCTTTGCAGCTATTTATACTTGAGATGTCAACTTCAGGTGTCAGCTTTGAAATCCACAAGAAGTTAAGACTTTCAAAATTCCCTTCTGCTCCAACCCTCAGTTCCACAGGTCCCTTTCTGAGGCGCCACTTTACTAATTGCCTGTGTGTTCTCCAGACAGTGTGGGCACAGGCAAGTGTGTACATATACACTTATTTATGTACCTGCTCACTCTACACCTGGGTGGCAATCACTCCATGCCAGTCTTCCCACTGATGGACTACCCTCCTAGCCATTACCTTTTGCACAAGGGAAATCAATGCTCACTTACTGCAGGTCTGCGCTTCTCTTCTGGCCATAACCTGACCTGTCGTCTATAAGGGCCAAGGAGAGCAAGAGCCTCCTGCACATATTACGGGCATAACTGCTGAGCCAGCCAGCCTGAGCCTCCTTCTGCTTCATCTGCTGTGCAAATAAATGTTTTTAATAGCCCCAAGCAGAAGAGAAACACTTTCTTACTTGGAATGCCATGGCCTTTGAAGGTCTTGGCAACTATAGCAGTGGGCTTGTTCTTCACCCGAGTTGCTGCCAGAATATCTGGCACAGCACCTCTACGTCATGGCCATCCACCACGTAGGTATTCCACCTGTCAACCGAGGAAGAGGCCAGGTTACAAGGAGAACAGGGGATGGGGGCAGAAAGATGACATGAACAGGAAACAGTTACCCAAAGGTTTCACAGCACTTCTGACAGATGTCTATGCAATGCTCAAGGGGCAAGGTGCTACTGTGGCCCAGGCGGTTCACATTGAAGATGGTCACAAGATCGTCCAAACTGTAGTGAGACGCAAAGGCCAATGCCTCCCAGATGGAGCCTTCTGAGGATTTGCCATCTCGCATGAGGCAGAACACCTGGTAGCTGGGACAAGCCAAAAGAGGTTAGGACTCTGCTCGGGGCTCTTTTGAGCCAATGAAGCACATGTATTTCATGGAAAGAGACAAAGGGACAGACGGAGACAGTTGCTTGATGCTGCCAGGCTCCTGAGGTTATCTTCCTCTTCAACTCTGCCCAAATTCGATAGCTGAGGAGATGCAGCCTTAAAAACTTGAGCCCCACAAGGTGGGTTTCACCTTTGGCTAGTTTTCTCATTCTAGCTATAATGGCTATTTCTAGGTTCTTCTGTCGCTTCTCTGGGCTCAACAAGTAGGAGGGGCTGGGGAGAAAGCAGCTCCGTTAAACACCCAAACAACATGTACATGTGTAGTTAGTTTCTTGGTAAGCTTCATTTTAAGCACTGCCACCTTCTATTTCTGATCTTACAAATTTACAATAATCATAACAATCAAAACATTCTACCTCAGGAGCATATGTTCTCTTGTAAATAGTAAACTCCTCCGCAGCAGAAACACAGAACATTATACCAATAAAACAACCCAGACCTCCCCAAAATGCTGTAAGTGAAGTTTTAAAAAAAATCATTAACTGCAGAATAGGGACTAATAGAGGCTATAATGAGAGACGAAAAATGTCAACAGACTTATGAGAAATGGAGCAGGGCAGCTGCCCGAGCAGTGGAGGAAGCACAGTGAAGTGCCTCCACAGGGATCACCTGGGCTGGAACTGGGACGTGAGGGGCTCTAGACTCAGGCGCGCAGAGAGAATCACGGTAGTAGATCATGCACACCACCATGGCCGGCATTCCTGTAAGAAAGGCACCGATCTGCACGTCTTCAGCAAGGCAGAACCACTCCAGAAAAAGAGACCTTTGAATATTAGTATGTAGGGTCCCCAGTGCAAAGGCAAATGTGCCATCTGTTCACACCATACTGAAGCTCACTGAGGGATGGGGAGAAGAAGATGTCTTTTAGGAAAGACTAAATATAGACTAGTTTCTATACTGCAGGTAGCACTTAGAACCCAACCAGAGAAGCTAGAGCAGTTTCCAGAAAACACAATTTCCTTACTGCTTGAATACTTTTCAAAACAATCACTAGCTTCCCCAATTAATAAGCCATAAATAAAGACAAAGCACCTGGGGGTGGGGTGGGGAGAGTTAAGTGGTTTCTGGGTAAGCATCTTACCTGGCCTTGTCAAAGTACTTGCCAGTATAACGCTATCCTGCATGTGACCCCCAGTCCTTGCCCAAGCCATCCGATTGCCCCATCAACGAATGACAGTCTCTGTAAGAGAAGGCACCGAATGAACCTAGATGCACCTGTGGGACACAAGGATCAAGCCAACTTCCAGTATGGAGCACAACCTGCTCCTCGGAATGGCCCCTTCCACCCCGCCTGCCTCTTCACCACACCCATGTGCACCCGAAGTCTCAGATCAACATCACAAAGACAGGGGAGCCACAGGTAATCAACAGAGCAGAGCAAGGGCAGCAGGAGCTTTGGGAACACAGAGGCGGCAGGCTTCTCCACACAGCAGCCTAAAGAGAGCCCAAGAGCAAAGCAGAAAATGTAAGCATGAGCCTTGTCATTTTCACAAGGCCTTTTATTCAGCCGTGTACCAATCAGATGTTCAGTATTTTGGGAGAATATGGGTTCTTGAACAGAAACCAGAAACACTGAAGATTGTGATTCCCCTGGTTGTAAAACTCAAGTCAACTGACATTTGAGAAAAGCCTGTCCACTTCAGCCCCCATCACCTCCTACTCTCCCTCCCATCGCTCCAGGTGCCCTGGCCCCTTGAATGCACTAGGCATATGCCTGCTTCAGGGCCTTAGTACTTGGGGCTCTCTTTTCCCCAAGTGCCCAGTGCTGGGGCATGAATAGGTGCAGAGCTCACTCCCTCACCCCTTCCAAGTCTCCACCCAAACAGAAGCATCAAGGCCTTTCTGGACCATCTCTTTCAACTAGTGACCCTGCACACCCCTTCACTTCCATTGGATCCAGGATGCTCAGCCCCATCTGGCATGCTGTCTATTTACCAGTTTGTTTTTTATCTGTCCCCTTCTCCATTCAAATGTCAGCTCCATTCAAGCAGAGGCTGGTGTGTGTTGTCACTACCAAGGATGGGCGAACAGTACTTCAGTTAGTGTCAGATCCTCCCATCCTGCTCCATCCTACCCCTTTGGTCCTCCCAGGCTCTTGACTTTTCGTAGCTTTCTCCATGTACTTTGCGGCCCCAGAGACTTCCTCTCCATTTTGCATTCCCTAGCCCCACAGAACTGCCCACTGAAGTCTCTCCTGATAGCATCTCTAGCTCCTATCTTTCCTTCGTAACAAGCTCTGGATCCCAGTTACTTTGCATGCCCTTGGACTGAGCCTGGGCTCTTCACTCAGACTAACTTGGCTTTCCCCTAGCTTGAAAATGGGACAGGTTAGCCCACCTCCTCAAGCTTCAGTTTATGGGTATGTGGAGACAAGAGCTCCCCTCAGGCAGCAGGAGGCTGTAGGACTGATCGGCAGGGCGCCAGCACAATGCTTGGCATTCACCAACTACTCCTAATGGATCCCTTTTGCTTCATCTCTTTCTCACGCACAATCACGCTTTATTTATCTTTTGCCAAAACCTCATACATTTCAGACACCCAGCAAAGGTCATAACTACAACCTCAGGTACTTTAGCTACATGCACATTCTGACTTTGTCTTTAAACTAATTCCCTCTGCCTGGATCTGGGGTTTCTGTCTGTACATGGTACTCTACCAGCTGACTTTTAATTGATTTGCCCAGGACAAAGAACTGCACGTTTTTCTAGATCAAGCTTGCTTTTAACATTCCTTTTCATATCCCCTAGTGTCATGAGGTGCTTCATACTACACCTAGTCTAATGAGAAGGCCCCTATTGGGGTCTGGTCAGATCTGCCAAAAATCGGAAGAAAAAGCTGACTGGCAGGGGTGGGATGTCCTGCTGAATCAAAATCCATTTTCCTTGATCTCAGCAAGTCAGATCCACTAACACAGTCCGCCTCTACCTGGGGCAGCAGAGGATGGGAGCAGCACAACCCTGCCAAGGGGGTGGGGGACTTTACTACTTGGTGGGATACTGTAGGAAGTCACCAGAGGAAAGGAAGGGTGGGCAGTTGCCACAAGCCATCCTTCCCACCGTGCAGCCCTCAATTGACCATCTCTTAGACCTTTACAAGGTGTCACAGTCTGAACGTTTGTGTCCCCATCCCCACCCCAATCCATATGTTGAAAACCTACTGCCCAACATGATGGTATTAGGTGGGGTCTTTGGGTGGTGATTAGGTCACCCGCAAGACCTATGCCCTTATAAAAGAAGCCCTTGTGCGACCACTTCTCTTTCTACCTTGTGAATGTGCAATGAGAAGTCTGCAACCACGCAGAGAGCCTCACCAGAATGCAACCACGGTGGGGCCTTGATCTTAAACTTCCAGCCTTCCACAGCCATGAAAAAATAAATTTCTACTGTTTATAAACCACCCACTCTGTGGTGTTTTCCTATAGCAGCCCAAATGGACTAAGGCATGAGGCAAAGAAAGGAGAATCAAAAGGATAAACAGAGCCCATTTCAGGCCTTGTTGCCACATGGCAGCTTTTAAAATGAGTTTAAGACGTCAGCATCTGAGCAGGCTCTGGGTCGCCAGGCCAGCTTACCTTAGAGAGGATGAATCAGTCATTGTCTGGGTTCTCTGGGTCCTCCTGTTTATACCTCACGGTGTGGAAGAGCAGCATGGACATGATCTCAGCAGCACTACTGCAGGATGTGGGGTGGCTGGAAGACAGACACGGCATAGGTCATTTCCCATGGGCAAGTGACTTACCAGGGACACAGTGCATGAGGAGGCCTTTCAGCACACAGTCTCCCCAGACCAGCAGCAGCAGTCATTTCTCCCAGCTCTGGAAGAACCCAGCCAAGGGTAAGTGAGGCAGGGCCCCTGGCTCCCAGGCTCCCAGCTTTTAAGGATGCCTTAAGGCCCAGTAACCTCACAACCTCTTCCCCTGTGGAGAGCAAGACCTGAGACCAGTGCCCTTCTATCAATGGAGCAACTGCATACTTGGGGCAAGTTCACATGGTGACTCCATAAGCATTTGAGTATTCTTTCACTTGCTTGAATTTATCTGTGACATCATTGATCAAAAACACCACAAAGCAGAAATAAGCCCATGTATATATGAGAAGCTAATATTTGACAGGGGAACCAAGAATAGTCAATGGAGAAAGGACAGTCTCTTCAATAAACAGTCCTGGGAAAATTGGATATTCACCTATAAAAAAAGTGAAACTAGAACCCTATTTAAGTCACTCACAGAAATTAACTTGAAACAGATTAAGACTTAACTGTCAGACTAGAAACCATTAAACTCCTACAAGAAAACAGGAAAAAAGCCACTTGACATGGGGCTTGGTAATGATTTTTTGGGGTATGACACCTAAAGCACAAGCCATAAAATAAAAAAATAAACAAGTGGGGCTACATCAAACTGAAAAGCTTCTGTACAGCAAAAGCAGCCATTAAGAAAATGAAGACAACCTATAGAATGGGAAAAACATTTGCAAACTATATATCTGATAAGGGGTTAATATCCAATATATACAAAGAACTCACACAACTCAATGGCATAAAACCCCAAATAGTCCAATTAGAAAAGAGGCAAAGGACCAGAACATATATTTTCCCAAAGGCTATATATGAATGGCTAACAGACATATGAAAATGTATTCCACATCATTAATCACCAGGGAAAACCAAAACCACAATAAACTATCACCTCATGCCTGTTAGGATGGCTATCAACAAAAAGACAAGAGATAACACATGCTGGTGTGGATGCGGAGAAAACAGAACCCTTGTGCACTGTTGGTAGAATTGTAAATTGGTGCAGCCACTGTGGAAAACAGTCCAGAGGATCCTCAAAAAATTAAAAATAGCATCCATTTGATCTACCAATTCCACTTCTGGGAATATATCCAAAAGACATGAAAACACTATGTCAAAGAGATATCTGCACCCCCAAGTTCACTGCAGCATTACTTACAATAACCAAGATGTGGAAACAACCTAAAAGTCCATCGACAAATAAATAAAAATGTGGTGTATATAAATATATATATATATATATACACACACACACACACACACGCACGGGGAGGGCTGTACAACTCAGAGAAGACAAGTAGTGACTCTATGGCATCTCGCTACTGATGGACAGTGACTGTAATGGGGTTGGGGGGGGCCTAATGAAGGGGGTAGTGTAATCACCATAATATTACTCATTTAATTGTAGATTGATATCAAAATAAACTTAAAAAAAAGAAGTAGGGGACAGAGCAGGGGACAAAACCAAATCCCTAGAGCCCTGCCCCAACAGTCAGAAGAGTAAGATTGTAGGTCCAGCTCATGTGTATTAACTATATCTCCAAGTTTCACAGTAAGGGCATGCATACCTTGTTTTATTGTGCTTTGCAAATACTATGTTTTTTACAAATTGCAGGTTTGTGACAACCCTGCATCAAGCAAGTCTTACAGCACCATTTTCCCAGCAGCATCTGATCACCTGTGTTTCTGTATCACATTTTGACAATTCTTACAGTATTTCAAATTGTTTCATTATTATTATATTTGTTGTGGTGATCTGTGGTGATTATGACTCACTGAAAGCTCAGATGATGGTTAGCACTTTTTTAGCAATAAATTATTTTTAAATTAAGGCATGTACATTGGTATTTCAGACATACTGCTATTGCACACTTTAATAGACTATAACAACACATAAACATAACTTTTATATACACTGGGAAACCAAAAAATTCATTGGACTCACTTTATGGCAGCAGTCTGGAACTAAACCCACAAAACCTGAGGTTTCCTGAATAGGAAATGAAGACTTAAACCTCTTGCCGTCCAACTTCCTTAGGTGGATAATTTGGATTTAAACACTGTTAGAGATCCTTTGATAAAATCCAAACCCTTATAAATTTTGAAGGTGACAGGAGCAAATGGAAGTGTGAAGAAAAAAGTCCAAAAACATGCAGGTTGTAAACTCATCTACACTATCCTTTTAGTGTCATAGCTTCGGCTGGAGCGCACAATTTAGAAAGACAGATATAATGCAAAATATTTTATCTGAGCACAATGGGATGAAGTTACAAATCAGTAACAGAAGGAAAACTGGAAAACCCATACATTTGCAGAAATTAGCATTTTTAAACAACCAAAGGGTCAAAGAAGGAATCACAAAAGAAATTACAAAATGTGTAGAAACACACAAAACCAAAAACAAAACACACCAAAATGTATGGGATACAGCAACAGCGGTGCTTAGAGGGAAATTTATACCTGTAAATGCTTACCTTAAAACACGAAAATCTCAAATCAAAAACCTAACTATCCAATTTACAAACTAGAAAAGGAATTGAACCTAAACTACCAGAAAAAAAAAAGATGAGAGCAGAAATAAACAAAATAGACTAGGAAAACAAAATTTGGCTCTTTGAAAGGATTAACAAAATAAGCAAACATTTAGCTAGACCGACTTAAGTAAAAAAAGAAAACACTAAATTTACTAAATCGGACTTGAAATTATTATTATTTTTTAAGTTTATTTTGGTATCACTAATCTACAATTACATGTGCAATATTATGGTGATAAAAATACCCCCTTCATCAGGTCCCACCCAACAACCCCATTACAGTCATTGTCCATCAGCATACTGAGATGCTATAGAGTCACTACTTATCTTCTCTGAGTTGTACAGCCCTCCCCGTGCCCCCTAACATTACATCTGCTAATCATAATGCCCCTTTTTCCCACTTGTCCCTCCCTTCCCACCCATCTTCCCCAGTCCCTTTCCCTTTGGTAACTATTAGTCTGTTCTTGGGTTCTGTGAGTCTGCTGCTGTTTTGTTCCTTCAGTTTTTTTCTTTGTTCTTATACTCCACATATGGGTGAAATCATTTGATACTTGTCTTTTTCGGCTTGGCTTATTTCACTGAGCATAATACCCTCTAGCTCCATCCATGTTGTTGCAAGTGGTAGGATTTGTTTTCTTCTTATGGCTGCATAATATTCCATTGTGTATATGTACCACATCTTCTTTATCCATTCATCTACTGATGGACACTTAGGTTGCTTCCATTTCTTGGCTATTGTAAATGGTGCTGCGATAAACATAGGGGTGCATCTGTCTTTTTCAAACTGGGCTGCTGCATTCTTAGGGTAAATTCCTAGGAGTGGGATTCCTGGGTCAAGTGGTATTTCTATTTTGAGTTTTTTGAGGAACCTCCATACTGCTTTCCACAATGGTTGAACTAATTTGCAGTCCCACCAGCAGTGTAGGAGGGTTCCCTTTTCTCCACATCCTCGCCAACATTTGTTGTTGTTTGTGTTTTGGATGTTGGCTATCCTCACTAGTGTGAGGTGGTATCTCATTGTGGTTTTAATCTGCATTTCTCTGATGATTAGCGATGTGGAGCATCTTTTCATGTGCCTGTTGGCCATCTGAATTTCTTCTTTGGAGAAGTGTCTATTCATGTCCTCTGCCCATTTCTTAATTGGACAATTTGCTTTTTGTTTGTTGAGGTGCATGAGTTCTTTTTATATTTTGGATGTCAACCCCTTATCGGATACGTCACTTATGAATATATTCTCCCAAACTGTAGGGTGTCTTTTTGTTCTACTGATGGTGTCCTTTGCTGTACAGAAGCTTTTCAGCTTGATATAGTCCCACTTGTTCATTTTTGCTTTTGTTTCCCTTGCCTGGGGACATATGTTCATGAAGAAGTCGCTCATGTTTATGTCCAAGAGATTTTTGCCTATGTTTTTTTCTAAGAGTTTTATGGTTTCATGACTTACATTCAGGTCTTTGATCCACCTTGAGTTTACCTTTGTGTATGGGGCTAGACAGTAGTCAGTTTCATTCTCTTACATGTAGCTGTCCAGTTTTTCCAACACCAGCTGCTGAAGGGGCTGTCATCTCCCCATTGTATATCCAAGGCACTTTTATCAAATATTAATTGACTGTATATGTTTGGGTTAATGTTTGGATTTTCTATTCTGTTCCACTGGTCTGTGGGTCTGTTTTTGTGCCAATACAAATTGTCTTGATTACTGTGGCTTTGTAGTAGAGCTTGAAGTCAGGGAGTGTAATTCCCCTGTTTTATTCCTCCTTCTCAGGATTGCTTTGGCTATTTGGGGTCTTTTGTGGTTCCATATGAATTTTAGAATTATTTGTTCCAGTTCATTGAAGAATGCTGTTGGTATTTTGATTGGGATTGCATTGAATCTGTAGATTGCTTTACGTAGTATAGCCATTTTGACAATATTTATTCTTCCTAGCCAAGAGCATGGGGTGAATTTCCATTTGGTAGTGTCCTCCCTAATTTCTCCTAGGAGTGTCTTGTAGTTTTCAGAGTACAGGTCTTTCACTTCCTTCATTAGGTTTATTCCTAGGTATTTTATTCTTTTTGATGCAATTGTGAATGGAATTGTTTTTCTGATTTCTCTTTCTGTTAGTTCATCATTAGTGTACAGGAAAGCAACAGATTTCTGTGTTAATTTTGTATCCTGCAACTTTGCTGAATTCAGATATTAGTTCTAGTAGTTTTGGAGTGGAGTCTTTAGGGTATTTTTATGTACAATATCATGTCATCTGCAAATAGTGACAATTTGACTTCTTCTTTACCAATCTGGATGCCTTGTATGTCTTTGTTTTGTCTGATTGCCGTGGCTAGGACCTCCAGTACTATGTTGAATAACAGTGGAGAGAGTGGGCATCCCTGTCTTTTTCCCAATCTTAGATGAAAAGCTTTCAGCTTCTCGCTGTTAAGTATGATGTTAGCTGTGGGTTTGTCATATACAGCCTTTACTATGTTGAGGTACTTGCCGTCTATACCCATTTTGTTGAGAGTTTTAATCATGAATGGATGCTGAATTTTGTCAAATGCTTTTTCAGCATCTATGGAGATGATCATGCGGTTTTTGTTCTTTTTATTGATATGATGGATGATGTTGATGGATTTTCGAATGTTGTACCATCCTTGCATCCCTGGGATGAATCCCACTTGATCATGGTGTATGATCCTCTTGATGTATTTTTGAATTCGGTTTGTTAATATTTTGTTGAGTATTTTTGCATCTACGTTCATCAGGGATATTGGTCTGTAATTTTCTTTTTGGTGAGGTCTTTGCCCGGTTTTGGTATTAGAGTGATGCTGGCTTCATAGAATGAGTTTGGAAGTATTCCCTCCTCTTCTATTTTTGGAAAACTTTAAGGAGAATCGGTGTTATTTCTTCTCTATATGTCTGGTAGAATTCAGAGGTGAATCCATCTGGTCCGGGGGTTTTGTTTTTGGGTAGTTTTTTGATTACCGATTAAATTTCGTCACTGGTGATTGGTCTGTTTAGTTTTTCTGTTTCTTGTTTGGTCAGTTTTGGAAGGTTGTATTTTTCTAAGAAGTTTTCCATTTCTTTTAGGTTTTCCAGCTTGTTAGCATATAGATTTCTCATAATATTCTGTTATAATTCTTTGTATTTCTGTGGGGTCCGTCGTAATTTTTCCTATCTCATTTCTGACTCTGTTTATGTGTGTAGATTCTCTTTTTCTCTTAATGAGTCTGGCTAGGGGTTTATCTATTTTGTTTATTTTTTCAAAGAACCAGCTCTTGGTTTCATTGATTTTTTCTATTGTTTTATTCTTCTCAATTTTATTAATTTCTTCTCTGATCTTTATTATGTCCCTCCTTCTGGTGACTTTGGGCCTCATTTGTTCTTCTTTTTCCAATTTCAGTAATTATGTCTTTAGACTATTCATTTGGGAATGTTCTTCCTTCTTTAAATAGGCCTGGATTGCACTATACTTTCCTCTTAGAACTGCCTTTGCTGCGTCCCAAAAAAGTTGTGGCTTTGTGTTGTTGTCATTAGTCTCCATATATTCTTTGATTTCTGTTTTGATTTTGTTAACCCATTGATTAATTAGGAGAATGTTGTTAAGTCTCCATGTATTTGTGAGCCTTTTTGATTTCTTTCTAAAATTTATTTCTAGTTTTATACCTTGGTGATCTGAGAAGTTGGTTGGTAGGATTTCAATATTTTTGAATTTACTGAGGTTCTTTTTGTGGCCTAGTATGTGGTCTACTCTAGAAAATGTTCCATGTGCGCTTAAGAAGAATGTGTATCCTGTTGCTTCTGGGTGCAGAGTTCTGTAGATGTCTGTTAGGTCCATCTGTTCTAGTGTGTTGTTCAGTGCCTCTGTGTCTTTACTTATTTTTTGTCTGGTTGATCTGTCCTTTGGAGTGAGTGGTATGTTGAAGTCTCCTAAGATGAATGCATTGCTGTCTATTTCCTCCTTTAATTCTGTTAGTATTTGTTTCACATATGCTGGCGCTCCTGTGTTGGGTGCATATATATTTATAATGGTTATATCCTCTTGTTGGACTGGCCCCTTTATCATTATGTAATGTCCTTCTTTATCTCTTGCTACTTTCTTTGTTTTGAAGTCTAT
>JAVSCE010007514.1:0-31555 GCA_032199065.1 Smutsia gigantea
ATCCTGTGATAAAAATGATTCAGTTAGTTTTAAAAAGCAGAAAAGTTTTAAAAATATAACCAGAACTCAGTTAAGCTGGTGAAACCAGAGAGACACTGAAACCCCGCAACACCTAAGAGGCTACAGGATAACATGATCATAAAATCTGGATGATTAATTCTACATCAGCACTCTGAGTTTGAATCTGTTGTTAACATTTTATATTCTTTTCTTTCGATTAAAAAAAATTTGAGAAGAACCAATGTTCTGGAGTAAGCAATGTAATCCAAACATTCTGCCATTCTGACTGGAAGGACTGCCTTTTCTTCTACACCCATAACTTGATAAAGATAGAAAGCTCTGGAGATCCATTTCTCAAGCCACTGTGAGTTACACTGTTCTAATGCAATGGAACCACTAAAGTAGATGTATTTGTTCTTATGCAGAATTATAAAAGATAAAATCTATGCATTAGTACTGTAATGTTATTACAGAAAAACAGACAACTGAAAAAAAGCACAGTCTATCTATAATACAGTCCTCAATCTATTTCCTGCAGTCTTAGTACTTTTCACCTGTTCTGAGAACCAAGCATGTCATGCCTTAGACACCCATTACCATCTTTAAGGTTGGCTCAACAATTATCCGCACCTGTGGGGTTGAACTAATACAGATTATTTTACACACACTTACTTCATTCTTCAGGATAGTCTTTAAATGATTACTGGGCATTGGTTTTTTTAAAGGTAATAATAAGATGTTAGGAAAAAATTCCTTGTAATTCTTCTGAAATTTCAGAAAGGCATCTGGCAGTTTTTAATTCTTCCTCCCCATCACAATCTTTTCATATTTAAAATTACAACTGACAACTCACATAAGATGTAATTAATTTAACCAAAAATAAGATAGGGCTTTTCAATAATGTTTCCCTCCTGTTAAAAACTAAAAAGTTTAGTGAAAAGCACTGTCAAAATTTAAGAGGTTCATACTGTAAAATTGAAACTTGAACACAGATGTTCACACCCATAAGACTTTACAAGCTTATAAACCCGTGCTTTATTTCACAATTGTACAAGCAACATAGGTTAATTTCAACTCCAGTTTTCATTTTTAATGAAGATGTGTACTTTGTGTGGGAGATGGTCACCAAGCAGTCTCTACATGCAGACAGAGTTTCAGGGCTTTACTAGAGCTAAAAGTCAGCACCCTGCTCCAGGTTCTCTCTCTTTCGGAAAACTTTACGTTTGTCAGATCAAGTTTAAAGAATTCATACCTCCCAATGAGAATGCCAGGGGACAACCAAGAACAAACTTGAAGAAGAAATGTAGAGAGCAGAGCACTTTCCTTCCCCATCGAATCTGCTACAGGTCACCTCTCAAGGGCAGGCGCCAGCATGTGCACAGGCCCAGCGGCCCGCTGTCACCTTTTCCTGTCCACACAGAATTACTTTTCTCTGTAATAAAGCAGGTAGTACTTCAGGGGCTCTGGCAGGGGGAGGCTCAGGACCTTCTCACGCAGGAAGTTCACTGGGGGGTCTGGCTTCGTTTCAGGCGGGGTTTTGTCCTCTTCTTCCCGCCGTTCCTCTTCCAAGTCTTCACAGCTGTTGTCATCAGAGGGGTTGGAAATCCGACTAGCAAAGACCTCTTTGTCCAAAAAGACAATTGTTTCCATTCGACGGCGGCGAACTCTCCTTCGTTTAAACCTTGGAGTATTCTTTAGTCCATTTCCGTTTCTGCTCAGTGTTTCCTGATGAATGACCTTTTTAATGGTGCCCCGGATGGCTATACGAGCCAAGTCCTGGAGGCTGCGAACTGCCAACGGCGCTGTGGGGCAAACGGCAACATGTGTCAGACTCGTCCTGAGTGACGTCAACACAAAACCTGAGCATCTGAAAATCTCAACATCATTTTCATTCCGGCATATTTACAAATACAAGAATGTAAGAGTACTCCGGGCAAATGTCAATTACTGTCTGATTAGCGTTCATATGGTATTTTTCAAAAGATAATTTCAAATACGATAACCCTGAACTTAGATAAGGAAAAGTAGCAGCTAACTTGACTAATCAATCATTGGCAGACTAAAAACCTAGGTTATGGTTTTTTGCTTCTTTGATAGCCCGTTTTACATCTCTACTTACATGTATTCATTCCTGTATTCTCTCTCCTCCAGTAATGAATGATATAGTGAATATATGGCTATAGCACTCTTTTTATCCATGTTAATATTTTCATAGAACTTTACAAACTGATTATTTGTTCCTTTTTTATTAAGGTAGAGAAAAAGCAAATCCAAATATGTTTAAGAAAAACAAAAACTCCAAAGTACACCAAGGAAAAATAAGCCCTGGCAATTACACTTACACTCAATTTGATACAGGCAATGCAAACATAGCAGTATAAGGGCTTTTCTCAAAAGGACAGGAATTAGGGGTCATGTACTTAAATATATTAAACTGAAAATGAACATCACTTGTTTTCCCTCTAGTACCAAACATCTCTAAAAAATATCACTAGAGTGATGGCTCTTTGCTGGTCTATGCTTACTGCCCAAATCAGAGGGGCCTACAAAGAATCTCAGCAATGCCCACTCTTCCACGGGGGCCCTGGAAAATGCCCATGTCCAAGCTCTCAACACTTTCTCCCCCTTGTCAATACAGACCCTTCTCTCTTGCCCAACTGCCTCCTCCTCTCGCCTCCAGGAGAGGTTCCGGCACCGTCCCTGCTACTCAACGTCAGGGGTCATGCCTTTCTGCTCCAACACTGCCGTCTTTCCTTCCCTAACCATACTTTGTGTTGCCCCTAAGACTACTGGAACGGCCCCTGCAGAGGTCATCAGACCTCACAAGTGCCAGCTTCTGGCCTCTCCAGCTCTCCCCAAGGTGCCACCTGGAGGGAAGTAACCCAGCTCACTGTCCCCTGGCCTGAGTCTCTCTTACTGGCTCCTCCTATTCCACCCAACCTGGTGTTGTCCCCAGAGATTCTCTTTACTGCCATCTCTCTCTCATCCATTCTGTCAAATAACAAAGACTGGCCAACAGCTCTAATCCAGTCCTGACCAGGTCCTGAGCCTTCCACAGACCCCCATCTCTAACAGATGCCAGACACCTCAGGCTCTCATGTCCTTCCTCAGAAAAGCCCTAGGTACCTACACCAGAATCCTTTCCTCTGTAGAGGCCAGTGTCTTAGTTTTGATCTGTATCTCTTGCCAACCACATCCTAAGTGGTTCCTGTCTGCAGTCTGTCATTTATCCATCGACTTTTGGAACTAACTTGTCTTCCCCCACACGTCATGTCTACACTGACACAACCTCACTATGCACTGACTTCATGCTCATGGTTTTCCTACTCTGTTGTCTTCATCAACACTTTATTAATCTAAGAAAGATGGCCCAGGAAGATGAATTTACAAATAACTGGGCTATCACTTCTGAAGCCCTTAAGTATATCACGTGATTATTTATCATCCAACATTCACCTGGAAGCCCTGGCCTCAAAACCCACACCTTGAGGTGCCCTCCACACTGTCCAGATTCTTACCCAGGCCCTCACACAAAGACACCCGAAAAGCTTCACAGATGCCCTCAACTGTGCCCTTGCCTTCCAAAACTCTGCTAAGGCTCTGGGAGGTGGTGCCCTCCCTGACCTCAGGCAGTACATGCTTAATTATACTGGTGGGATTTTCAAGGAGCATGTATTTGACAAAGTCACCCTCTACCTTACCACCCACCAATGTAGCCCAGAATGCAGATGCACCACATTTTTTATTTAAAACATCTGACGGCTCTCCCCCATCATGATAAATTCAAGTCTAACCTGTGTACCAGTCTAGTTTCTGCCATATGCCCCTACTCTGTCCACACTGGGGAATGTGCATGTTGAAAGTCACCGTGCCTCTCCTGATGCTTTTCCTCCCTTTCCTCTCTTTAAAGAATTCCCTTTCACTCTTGAAGACCAACCACAATGTCACATTCTCTCTCAAGCCCTCCCTTACCCTCCCAACCCCTTCGTATATTCTACTGTTGCTTGATATCGCATTTCAAGGACCATGCCTAGTTCACAGGACCTGCACTTAGCAGAGACCATGAGAGAACATTGCTATTTGTTAAATGATTCATCATAAATTGAAAAAACAATTCTGGGAGGAATTCACTAACATGTATTATCTCTGAGTGGTGATATTATAGTTAATTTTTTTCTTCTTTTTTGCATGTGTGTTCTCCAAATTTTCTACATGATCAGGAAACAGAGAGTATGCTCAATAATTTTACTTGTAATAAAATGATTTCCAACACTCACTGCTGTGTAATTTTTTTGTTTGATTTATAAAACAACATTGGATGAACACTGGCCCTGACGTTAGGACTTTGCCTGATTCACATCCTGAAGGAGTGAAAAACACAAGGCATAGGTGAGTGAGACGCCATGGAAGCCTCCCACCTACACCAGCAGACTGGCTAAAAACATGTGCCCACGTGGCAGCCCAGGGAACAGAAGGTCTCATATTCTACAGGCCCTCAGCACTGGCAACCGCTCTCTCCATAAGGCCTGTCCACACGGCAGGATTAACTCCCTCTCATGTAGGTCTTCTGCAATAGCATGACCAGCAACAAGTCTCTGTAGATTTAAAAGAAGCCTAAAATAACCTAAAGTAGGCTAAGAATCGATTATTTTTTAAATGCCTAAAAGTCACTTGTGAAATTTTATGGTTTCAGTGAGTGGAAAAATGCTCTTTGATATTAAAAGGTTCCTTATAAACTTTGTTTTGCTTCAAAGTCTAATGAGATGAAAAACATAGTAAAGATAAGTAAGAGCGTCTGTACTTACGTAACTGGACAAGTCTTGATTTTCCTGATTCTGAATGGCAGGGCTGGATCAGAGGAGCAAAAGAAACAGCTAGAATCTTTTTGGTTTCCCATGCAGAAGGACCAGTACGCGTTATCTTAGTCAACTATCCCAAAGACAAAATGAGAATATTCAAAAGATTTGGCTACTGAGAGCTTGTATTTAAATAAAATCTCTCCTATACATGACCGAAAAAACACAAGTACACTAATAATGAAATAACCTGGGATTTGGGCCCCTAATGTGATATGACATGATGTACACATAACTTATTAATATTCTTGCAAATATGTTTACCTTGAATATATTCAAGCCTGTAGACCTAACTTATGTTTACAGGAATTACAGATGATAAAGGAAACAATCAGATGTGGAATGTGGTGATTCTGATGAACAACATTCTTGGACTCTCCAAAAAAGTCAAAGTTGGGGAAGCCGTAAGGAGAGGGGTCGTACTAAAGTAAAAGCCATTAATGATACACACAATCACCTGCAATGATGCAAACCAAACTGAATCCTAGGCAGTTGTTTCTGGAGATAGGAACTATAAAAAGAGCTTGTTGCAACAACTGGGGACTCATGATCACATCCCGAACAAGAGCTACCATTACAGAGTCACTGTGACTTCCTTAAAAAGGTGACCACACCATCCTGGTTATGCAGGGGCTGATGCTCACTCCTGGGAGACACATTGGAAGGGTTTAAATGTCGCTGTGAAATCACCCCTACAGCACACAGAGTTAGGTGACTAGCACACTGCAGTGCAGTTCTTCGCCCTTCCTGGGAATCCCAGCATTACAAGCACCAGGAGAACCTGGCTAGACAGCACGACCCGCTGGCATGTCCTCCAAATGGCCCAAGCAGGTCATGGTGCTATTTTTTGGTCAGCTCTGAGACGCTAAGATTATATGCTCGAGGACCTGAACATATCTAAGCCAGCAAATCCTCTAAAATCTAAGATTCCATGTCATGAACCTTAGAGCTAAAAGAATTAAGTAGACCTGTACCAGATAAGCATCAACAAGTTACTCACATTCTTGTATACCAGCAAAAAGGCTTTTTTACGAAAACATTTTTTAAAAGGAGAATTTTTGGTTATAATGAACATCAAGGATTTAAATATAATCAATAAATAATGTGTGAATTCTTAAAGAAAACTGTAAATCCCTATTTCACCTTCTAGATGAGAAGAATATTGTAAAGACATCTATATTCTCAAATTAGGAGGAAACACAATTCCAACAAAAAAAGTCTGACATGTTCCTGCAATACAACATGGACTTCTGAAGTAACTTCTACAAGGAAAATATGTATGTAAAACAATATTCTGCAAAAGAAGAGCAAAGATGGGGATGTCTGGCCCTGCTAAAAACAGTAATAAAAACGGTGGGACTATCAGCAAGGATGCAGACCAGCTCCTCTTCTGTGCTGCTGAAAGTACGCCTTTGAAAGGGCAATTGGCAAAAGTTAAAACACAATCTTTGATCAAGCACTTCTGCTTTTGAGACTGCACCTGGAGAAGATCATGAGTCATAAAAGATTAAGATAAAGAATATCCACAAGAGGATGTGTCCACAGCCTCTTCACAGTAGCACCATTTGTGCTGGAAATACAATAGCAAAAGGCTGGAAAAGACTCAAATGCCCATCAAAAAATCACATTCTTATATACCAACAACAATAAGAAATTAAATAAACAAAATAGGAACAAAAAAATTCTAGCCATAATAAACATCAAAAACTTAATGAACAATACATGAAACTTAAAAACTATCAATTTATTGCATGTGTCCGGATGGGTGGATGGCATGGGAAAATGTGCACATCTTCACTGAAGGAAGATTATGAACAGATGTGTTTGATTATACATTTTTTTCAATAAAAAGATAAGCTCAAAACAAACAAAGAAAATGATTACCTACAGCTGAAGGGAGGAGAGTGGAGGGGACACACATGGAAGAGAATTCTGTGAGTATTATTCCTTATTTAGACCTTGGATTCTTGTAAATAAAAATTATACAACCTAAAATGGCAAACCCTAAAAGCTGAAAGAAAAGTAAACGAATGAGCTGTGTGTCAGGCTGGTAGCTTCCCTCACAGAGAAGCATTATCTCCAGTGACTTAAAAACACAGTAACATGTACATCTATAGTGGAATGTACAAGTCAAAGAACCCCCACCCATAAAAATCCTGAACTACTTTCAAACATCACATTGTTGGTGACAACGGTGATACTATGTATTTGTAGGTAAATAATAAGTTGGGTGGCTGGAGACCAGAACTTTCAGCACATAAGAAAGGCAATACTGATATAAGGCTGAAGATGTAAGAAAAATTCTCTGGTCCAGATTGTAATTGGAAATATCAATATAAAACCATGGTGTATTTTATCTTCAAAAAGCCAAACAAAACAAAAACACACACGTGTGTGTGTGGTGGGGAGGTGGGGGCATTAGATCCTATCTCTAGAGGCCCACTGAAAAAATTATCCCAGTATCCATGATTGCCCGAAAAGCCCTAACTGTGGTCTCTAGACCCTGATTTCCCATTGAACTGAAAATGAATAGGAATCCTCAGAAATTGTTAATTCCAAGTTTGTGGTAAAAAAATATATAAATCAGTCTGGCACATCTTGTCTTAGCAGAAAGCAATGGAGCTATCAAAGACCACTGAGATTGTATCAGAGCCCAAAAGACAAGTTGGAGAGGTGCCCACTGGCCAAGATAGGGCAATCTGAACTTCACTAAGGATCACAAAATAACGATTAAAATACTAAATATTTAAATCTATGAATTCATACTGAGACTAAAAGTCAAACAAAACCTCACTGGTCACCATTTTTGGCAGATGTCAGACAACCAAATTACCAAGAAAGCTGATAACCAAAGTTAAGAATCAGAATTTATCCTGCATGTCCTCATTAAGTAAACCTCAGGGTAACCAAATAAACTAATGAGGGTGTTTCTCTTTATGTAAGTATTCCAGCTACTAAATGAAGAGAAATGATGGAATTAAACTGTGATTTTAAAATGATGGAATTTTTCTGCAGCCCTTACTAAAATAATGAATTAAGGTCACAGTCACATGACTGGCATCAGAAAGAGACAACAGCCATGATGTGTGTATGCAAGGGAGCAAGGGAGCACGCTGTATTCCTGCACCCTTTCTCCTCCCCAAGAAATACATCAAACCAAACCTAATCAAGCTTGTACATCCAACTACAAACTTACAAGGAATACAGAAGACAGAAAGAAGAATATATAAAACATCACCAAGAAATATAATCTCCAGATCCAGGCTGTGGAAAACTCTGTAAGGCAAATGACCTGATTTCTTCAACAGATAAACTGCAAGGAAAAACTAAGAAATAAAGAAGAACTTACAGATTAAAAAACACGTTAAGGTCTGTATCAACCAAATGCAATACATAACCCTTAAGTGAAGCCTCACTAAAATAAACCATTCAAAAGAATTTTGAAATAATGGGGAAAATATGGACACTAGTCGGACATTTTCAAATGTCCTAAGATACTAAGAAATTACTAAGATACAAAAGATACTAAGAAATTACTAATAATTTTTTAAGTTGATAATGGTTTTGTGATGAGGTTTAACGAAAACAGAGCCCTTGTCTTTTATAGATAAAACTGAAATATTTGTCAATAAAAAAAAAGTTCAGTTAGGGATATTCACTAAAGTCTTCATATAATAATAAAAAACTGTGAAAAACCACACATAGCCTAATGTCCAATTACAGGAGATAGATAATAAACCGTGGTCAACAATTCAACAGGCTACTACATAAGCACTAAAATGATATTCAATGTTAAATGACTTAGAAATATACTCATGAACCCTTCTAATAAAACACTGTAAATCCTAAGCCATGTGTACAATAAGCAGTGCCAACTAAGAGAAGCACGAGAAACAGCACACACTAGCAGTCCTTAGCAGAGGGATGGAGAGCAGCTTTCTTTAATGTCATAGCTTCCAGATTTTCTAAAATGAATGATCACCTTTTAACGAAATAAATGCTAACATTAAAAATTGTAGGAACTTGTACAAAAATGCACAATCTCCTAATTGTTTAATTTCTGTTTTTCCTAGTTCTTTTTGATGATTCTTTTTGACGATCGTTTGATTGTAATAAATAAATCTGCTCATTTATTAGAATCTGTTTTTCCCAATAAAACACAGTATTTAAAACATACAAAACCACGCACGAACAAACAGCAAACGTGGACAAGATTCCTACTGACCAAGGGATACATGTAGAATACTCCACAACATGGAATTCAACAATTAGACCAACAGTGAGACCAGAAACTCTAATTTAAATTTATGCATAAAATTCTAATAATATGACAAAAGCATAACAGAATAGCTGTGGAGAAGGAGGGGAGAGAATGGAGGGGAGGGGAGAACTTACAGTGCAGGCTCTGGGATGCCTACCTGAGTCAGGTCCTGGCCCTACCCAGACTGTCTTTATGACCTGTCTATGCCTGTTATTACCTCATTTGTGAAATGGAAGCAGTGGGTATGAGGGTTACAAGGAAAAATACACATAAACTTCAAGGAACAGACCTTGGCAAACAGTTAAGCATGCAAAAACATCATTTACAAAGGGGATCTGACCTTCTCTTCCAGTGGCATGACAAGGATTCCCCCTACTTTGAGAAGACTCTTCATGTACTCTTCATGCTCTTTCTGCACACCAGCACCACAATACACTCGGTCATATTGAGAACAATCTGGAGAAATCTCCAGGCAATTTCCAGTAACAAAGGAAGGTTCACAGAAGTCAAATCTGAAAGTAAAGAATGTTTTCCATAACCAAATATGTCACACTGTTACAAGTCTATACACCTCAGGTTATGTTTTCATTGTATGATCCCACAGCAATGTAATACCATGTGCAGAGCCAGAAGCTAGAAGCTATTACTATTTATTATTACTATTAATAAACAGAACCCCAGAAACTCCAAAAAAAATCTTCTGCAAGTGAGTATCATAAGCATAATACAAGCTTAACTCAGCCACCTTGCAATCATCTTTGCTGTTTTCATGACTTACTCCACATCGACTGAACGAGTGATATGAAGGAAAAATGCATGTGGTTTTCCTACAAACTTTAGTCCATAAAAAAAACTTTAATACCTTATTTTAAGATGGCCAGAGCTAGTTATACCTGACAGACAAATGCAATGATTTTGTTTTAGAAACAATTGGGTGGTAAAATGTCTCAGAAACAAGAAAACTAAGCAAAATAAACATTCTTTTTATTTCTCTTATTATACTGGTGAAAAATTACCTTTACCTAGGTATCATAATTAAAAAACTTAAAGCCCTTAAAAACACAAAGTATTTTTAAATAATTTGAACAGATACATATATATCCCTGATTCTCCAGCCACTGTTTAATCATGCTTGCTGGTATTTGAACACTAATAAACTGATTTCTTTCCATCTAATCAAAAACTTTAAGTTAAACTCCACACCCCACCAAATGGACAGTATTCGAGCTCACTTATCAAAGCTATCGCTTGTCCGGATGAAGAAGTCTAGCTTCTGCTTTGCGTACTCTATCACATCCGAGTGAAGTTCCACACCATGGTTTACACCAAAAGGACCTGAGAAGTTTCAGAATAAGACAACTTTTAGAACTAGGGCAAGAACTCTTACTCTTCATTCTAATTTATCTACTGCACCACATCTGCTTTAGCATGTGTAATTACAGGAATTCACAAGGTTTGGAAGTCTTCTCACATTATTGGGCCTATCTCACCCAACACTAATCTATAAATATGCAGGGTAGCCTCTGCTCACCACGTCATAAATATCCATTTCTATGTATTAGAAATCACTTAATTAGTATTACTGATGCCACAGCTTTCCAAAGCCTGGGCCTCCCTGCTCACAGACTTTTAAGGAATCCACTGCACATGTAAAAAAAAAAGCAAGTTCTGAAAGCAAAAGTTCAAGGTCTCATTATTGAATTGAATAAGAAACCTGCATGTACTGGACACAGATCTGTATTCCATACAGGAACCCCCAAAACACTCAGATGGGCATTTTAATAATCCTCACAAAACAAGTTTCTGTTATCATTAAAATAAAACTATAATTCAAATTCACAATGAAACATTTTTTTGTATCAAAGGAAATTTATAAGTAATTGGAAATAAGTCTGTGAGAAAAGTTATGAGGGTACTTGATGAAAGTGTTCCCTCAGTATAACACTGCCTCTGGGTTAAACCTGGGTGAGAACTACTGACACAAACAGCTTACCTGAATCTCTATGAATCCATGTGAGTGAAGATCAAAAACAGGCAATACTCCTATGTGCTCATGGAAGATAAAACAGTGCTCACCTTTCTGGAGGCAGTGGGGTCCTATTTCTGGGGGTTGGGGCGGGGAGGGAAATGAGAGCCTCTGGGACACTGATTCTATCCTGCTTCTTGTTCTGGGTGGTGCTTACACGGAGGTGGACACACAAAAATAAATTCACCATGCTGCTCACTTCATACTTGTTCATTTACTATAGGTACATTATACCTGTATTTTTCAAGGTCTGTACATGAAGGTCAACATGGCATACAGGACTTTGTTTAGTACACATACATACTAAAGTCACAGTGTAGCATTCAACCCAACAGATACACTGGTAAATAAACCACCTGAGCATCCCCACCTTCCCAATTGCCAGCTGGGTTTACCTGGTATGTTCCTACCACAGCAGCCACAGTGCCTGGCCGAGGCTTTCCCGTCCTCACTTGGGCCCCACACCTGCGGCTCTCTTCTCTCAACGTCTGTCATACACAGAGCTGCTGCTAAAACTTTCTCTCAGAAAAACACACCCTACCTGAGAAATCAAATTTCACTATTTACATCAAATTCACATTACTCCAACAATCCCCACTGCTCTCTGGCATGGGGGGCATTGTGCCAGGGATCAAGAAAATCTACTTTGATTTTCCCACTCACCACATTTTCATTAGCCTCTTATCTTTGATCAAATACTTATTAAGTAGTTAATTCTAAAACAGATAAGGACATAGTTCTTATTCTCAAGATTCTTAACACCAAACAGAGTAATAACACACATCCACTGACCCACCCCAATAAGATGACATGCAGGAGAGAGAGGACATTGGGAGGGCCGGGGAAACGTCAGGACAGTAGCACCAAGGACAGACTAGCTCCCACATTCACTCCACTCCCTCATCACCCTGTACTTTTAGACAGGTAGCTCGTAAGTCACCATTTCTGAAGTAGGTGTTGTATCCTCACCCCCGTTAATGAGATCCATAGGACAGGACAGCGGTCCACAGAACAAGCACAGGAATGTGGTGGAAAAGGGATAAAGTTCAGGGCCAGGCAGAAAGGCGTTGGGCTCAGAAAGAGTAAGTACCTCTGTGTCAGATGGTCTGACAAGACTTCAGAGCTCACATTTTGTACTAGGAAGCCAACAAGACTTTTGCCTCTTAAATGATTTGCAAGAAGCAGTCTTAAGGCTAAATAAACTGCGAAGGAAGGCCCAGAACACACAGCATCTGGACAGAGATAACATTCCAGTGTGTGCAGCCTTCTCCCTGCAGATCCAAGGGGTCTGTCCATGAAAATGAACTCTGTCACCAAGCACCTCAGTTCTTTTCCACAGCATCTCTACTCTGGACAGTTTGATAATCCACCCTCCTCCCCACCAAATACCACTTTATCCTTAGCTCCTCCAATTTTTCGGCTCCAATGGAGAGAACTGCAGTTCACGAATTTGAGAATGATAAATAAGTCAGGCTTTCTTTGCAAAGCAGTCTCAATCCAAGGCAAGTTAAATCCAAAACCCATTTAGCTTAAAAAAAAAAGACACACTTAAAGAGGGCAGCAATCTATAGCCTTAATGTCTACTGATGAGTGTCTCAAACATCACCAAATTGCAAAGAATGTGGATGTACAAAAAAACCCAAAATTTCACTCCATATCCACAAAAAGCACTGTTACTGCTAAGATTTTCCAAAATGGCTACAAAGAAACAATGTTGTGATGGGCATGCTAATGATCTGTATATGATCACTTGAAATCTCCAATATTCAGAATCCTACACTAACACAATAGCAAAGTCAAGACACTTAAGCCAAAAACGTTGTGAACATACTTGATATTTAGCAAATCCTGTCAGCTCCAACATCCAAACACACAGAGACTCTCAGCACCCTGAACCTGTGGTCTGTCCACTACCCTCCCCAACCCGGAATGCTGCAGCAGCCCCAGAGCAAAGCACAGATCAGCTACCATCACTCCTCTGGCAAAACCGGTCCACGTCCCTCACAGTAACAACTTCCCCCACTAGCACTTTTTACACAAAGTAGTAATTAAATAAATTCTCACTTATTTGATACAAATATGTTTGTTTCAATACCAAAAGCAGCTGATTCCCATGTACACTCTCATAACTTATTTACTTGGGACAAAAGGGTAAATGGCTTCAAATAAGATAACTTGCTAAATCCCTCCCATCCCTGGAATTTATTTAAAAGTAAACAACATACAAGTACTGTGTCTTATTAAAACAACAAAACAAATGAACACTGCTTAGAAGAATTTGAACTCCTAGTGGACATTAAAAAGCTTTCATTATGATCATCTCAACAGATGCTAAAAAAGCATTTGACAACATTCAACATCCATTCATGGTAAAAATTCTCAAAAAAATGGGTATAGAGGGCAAGTACCTCAACATAATAAAGGCCATATAAGACAAACCCACATCATACTTAACAGCAAAAAGTTGAAAGCTTTCCCTCTAAGATTGGGAACAAGACAAGGATGCCCACTCTCACCACTTTTATTCAACATAGTACTGGATGTTTTAGCCATGGCAATCAGACAACACAAAGAAATAAAAGGCATCCAGATTGGTAAGGAAGAAGTTAAACTTTCACTGTTTGCAGATGACAAGATATTGTACATAAAAAAACTTAAAGAATCCACCCTAAAACTACTAGAACTAGTACCTGATTCAGCAAAGTTGCAGGACACAAAATTAATACACAGAAATCTGTTGCATTCCTATATACTAATGATGAGCTGGCAGAAAGAGAAATCTGGAAAACAATTCCAATCACAACTGAATCAAAAATAATAAAATAGCAAGGAATAAACCTAACCAAGAGCATGAAAGACCTATACCCTGAAAACTACAAGACACTCGTAGGAAAAATTAAAGAAGACAGCAACACATGGAAATACATCCTGTGCTCAAGAATAGAAAGAATTAATATTGTCAAAAGGGCCATCCTGCCTAAAGCAATCTACAGATTCAATGCAATCCCTATCAACATACCAATGGCATTCTTCAAGGAAGAATAGTTCTAAAATTCATATGGAACCACAAAAGACCCCAAATAGCCAAAGCAATCCTGAGAAGGAAGAATAAAGCTGGGAGGATTACGCTCCCAACATCAAGCTCTACTACAAAGCCACAGTAATCAAGACAATTTGGTACTGACACAAGAATAGACTCATAGACCAATGGAACAAAATAGAGAGCACAGATATAAACCCACGTATATACAGCCAATTAATATACGATAAAGGAGCCATGAATATACAATGGGGAAATGACAGTCTCTTCAACAACTGGTGTTGGCAAAACTGGACAGCTATATGTAAGAGAATGAAACTAGATTACTGTTTAACCCCATACACAAAAGCAAACTTGAAATGGATCAAAGACCTGAATGTAAGTCATGAAACCATAAAACTCTTAGAAGAAAACATAGGCAAAAATCTCTTGAACATAAACATGAGCAACTTTTTCTTGAACATATCCCCTTGGGCAAGGGAACAAAAGCTAAAATGAACAACTGGAACTACATCAAACTAAAAAACTTCTGTACAGCAAAGGACACCATCAGTAGAACAAAAAGGCACACTACAGTATGGGAGAATATATTCGTAAATGACATCCAGTAACGGGTTAACATCCAAAATATATAAAGAACTCACATGACTCAACACCCAAAAAGCAAATAACTAGATTAAAAAATGGGTGGAGGATCTGAACAGACACTTCTCCAAAGAAGAAATTCAGATGGCCTACAGGCACATGAAAAGATGCTCCACATCACTAATTATCAGGGAAATGCAAATTAAAACCACAATGAGATATCACCTCACACCAGTTAGGATGGCCAACATCCAAAAGACAAACAACAGCAAATGTTAGCGAGGATGTGGGGTAAGGAGAACCCTCCTACACTGCTGGTGGGAATGTAAATTAGATCAACCATTGTGCAAAGCAATATGGAGGTTCCTCAAAAAACTAAAGATAGAAAAACCATTTGACCCAGGAATTCCAATCCTAGGGATTTAGCCAAAGAAAACAAGATCCAAGATTCAAAAAGACATATGCACCCCTATGTTTATCACAGCACTATTTACAATAGCCAAGATATGGAAGCAACCTAAGTTTCCACCACTAGATGAATGGATAAAGAAGAGGTGGTACATATACACAATGGAATATTATTCAGCCATAAGAAGAAAACAAATCCTACCATTTGCAACAACATGGATGGAACTAGAGGGTATTATGCACGGTGAAATGAGCCAGGTGTAGAAAGACAAGTACCAAATGATTTCCCTCATTTGTGGAGCATAACAACAAAGCACAACTGAAGGAACAAAACAGCAGCAGATTCACAGACTCCAAGAAGGGACTAATGGTTACCAAAGGGGAGGGGTTGGGGAGGGTGGGGAGGGTGGGGAGGGACAGAGGGAAAAGGGGATTAAGCAGCATTATGATTAGCACACATAATGTAGAGGGGTCACAGGGAAGGCAGTATAGCATGGAGAAGACAAGTAGTGACTCTATAGCATCTTACTACACTGATGGACAGTGATTGCAATGGGGTTTGGGGAGAGCACTTGATAATATGAGTATATGTAGTAACCACAATGTTGTTCATGTGAAACCTTCATAATATTGTATATCAATGATACCTTAATTTAAAAAAAAAAGCTTTCACTGTTTCATTGATTATCCTCAGTTTAGAGATACAGCTACAAGGCAGGCGGAGCAATTGTATTAATCAAGAAATAATCATAAGGTCCAGATTTACACAACTCTCTAGGTCCTCTGTTGTCCAGGAGGAGGATGTGCTGAACAGACAGTGGAGGTACAAGTCGGAGGGGATAGGGGAACAGGAGGGGTCTCTCTAGAAAACTCAGGGCCCTCCCTTCACCCTTCCATCACTTAGTGATTCTGTGTAGGTAACACTGGGTAACTGTTGGGAAAGGCCAAGGGCAGTTAGGTACCATCTCTGCAAAGGAAACGCTGCCAGTAGACTTTCCTCCTGTGCCAGGAGACAGACAGCACTGTCCCCCACTCTCCCCACACTTACCTAGGATGAGCCCCACCATGGAGCTGAGGTAGCCAGTACCGCTGCCCAGGTTCAGGAAGGAGAGCCCCGGCTGCAGGTCCAGGGCTTCCATCACTTCTGAGTAAATGCATGGGGCTGAGAGGTGAATGTTTCCATGCTTCCAAGCCAGGTCTTTATAAGCATTTTCTTTAAATTCTTCAAGATAATAATCTGCACGATCAATAGCTCGGAAAGCCTGCTCTACCAGTTCAGTCCGAATGTACTGTGCCTCTTTCAAATTATCTATTAGCTCGTCATTATCTTCACCAGCACTCACAGCACCTCCCATCTTCAAGATCACACTTAGGCAATACTGCAATTAAGAATTTTTTAAAAGAGCTATTATAGTAAGGGTATGAGAACAATGAAAGCTCTAAACACTCACCAACTTTCAAATTCTGAAATCTTAAAGTAATACATATGGAATATATGTATTCCACCCCCAAGAACGCCAGATTCAGAAGAGGAAAAAAAACAGTTAAATTTGAAATTCAATTACATCCATCCAGAAGTAACTCTGTAATTTACAATGTCGACTGAATTCAAATGAACTTGACATACCTAAAACATATTTGACAACCTAAAAACATCACTAAAGTATGAATTCAAAACTTTAACGGAGGTCATCAATCTAGAACGCCAACTATTGAGGATTACAATTATTTTGAACATAGATCTGTCTTAACAGGGATATATCCACATAAGGCAAAATTATTGAATGTAAACATGAAAAAAAAATTAGACATGTCTAAAAAATCATTCTAATATCAACTTCTCTTTGAGTATTTCAAGTGCTGCAGATCTTTTTTTTTGTAAATCTTTAAAAAAAATTGAAATTCAAATAAACAACAAATACTAGGAATTGTTCGTTGTTTTTCAAATTCAAACTTAACTGGGGTCCTGTATTTTATCTGGTGACTCTACACCCTCACATACACATAAATATCAAGTCAAGCAATCCATTCAATCAGCTGACTTGGATATTCTGATGTACAAATTTCAGGCAAAAACATCCACAAAACTCTCTTCCCCCAAAGAATATACTTGACAAATACTTTATTGTAACAAACACAAAATATTTTTCAAGGCTACAGCTTAGGACTAGGAGGACTTTGGAAGAGTATGCTACAAAACCTTTTCAGCTCTTTAACAATAAAAATACATTTCTTACCTTCTTCCCAACTGCCTTCAAGAAGAAAAAGTAACAGCATTTGTTCCCTCTGAGCCAACTACTAAAACACACTGTACCTTCCTCTAATTCACAGGGGAAAATGCTTTCATCTGTCAAGGACTTGCTCTTCCTAAAACTATATCTTTTCCAATTTTATACTTACCCATGTACCTCACATAAAATAGTCATGTTTTACAAAACATCTGATATAAATTGTTGGGGAAAAAGAAAACACTAGACTTTCCAAACACTGACACAGTACCTAAGTCGGGCAACTTCCATAATAACATACTATTCTTTTATTATTACAAAGTTTATACTGCTTTCCCCCTCACAATCCTTTGGATTTCTAACAGCTGAACAAGAATCATAAAGAAATACTGGGGGTAGAGATTCCATATACATGCCCCATGCACCAGCTGACAACTGTGGTGGAAGAGGTTTCCCAGGAATGAAAATAAACCATACAGATGAATGCCAGCTTTTTACAAACACACAAAATGTGTGGAAGGTGGAGCTTAATACAAATGCTCTTCCATTTTATGGGTAGAACCATTCACCAAGAATTTGGAGATAAACTTTTCATATCACTAGGGCAGTTCCAATTATTCCATCTTCACCTTTAAGTTTCAGAGCCCTTGTTAGGTTATGGTCCATGGCCAGATGGGATACTGGCTAACAAGGTCGACCTTAATCTTGGATAAACCACTTAGTTCCAAAGCTAAAGTCTATACCCCTAGTCCAGGACAGTCATCTTAAAATTTGAGTCACTGGTTAAAAGTGGAGTCATGTTTGGCTGCTTAAAGGCCTATTTAGGAAGAAGTCTGGAAATCACAAATTCCCCATGGTGGGTCTGAAAGCCATCTTTCCACCCAGAAGCCTGTATATAATGTTCTATCATTCTATCTCAAAACCACCATTCTATCTTCAGAAGACAAACACAAACTATACGTTGGGTATGTTTCATTTTTCTACTAAATACCTATCATTTATTTTTAGTTTTGCCTCACTTTCAAAGTTTATTCTGTAAGTGAAGGCTAGGTTTTTAGTAAAAATAGCTATAACCTTTTTATAGGTGTCACCTGCCAATCACAACCCCGCTTTGGCTTCACAACAGCATGAAACAAACTGAGACTGAGTGGTTACTTGGCCCATTACCACACACACACCAGTGCATGAGGGGAGGGCTGGAATTCAAACCATGAGGTCTGGCCTAAGGCCGAGGTTCTTTATCCTGCACCAAATGCAGCTTTTGAAAATCCTCAAGGTAGCAACTTTCTTTAGTATTCTTTCCCCAGAATGACAGGCTAAATAACTATGGGATAACCTTATCTGTTGCCACTGATAGGATGCATGTGACCATATGTAGGGTCTGATATTTATTATTAAGTCTGCCTGGTAATGTAACACTCCACTCCCTCACACTGAAAACAATCACTGCTTACTACCGACTACTGATGTGATCAGTGGTAATGCCACCAAAAACAGAAGGTTCCAGAACAGCAGAAGTTTCCAAGATATCTTTGCCAAACCAAACCTGACTCTACAATCCAAACTCGATATTCAAAGTAATGGCAAATAATTTCTTGGATGCTGGACTTGGTTAGACTTTACAATCTTAACGTAGTTCACTACTCTGCAGTTAACTGACCACAGCCCAAAAGGAAAACCCTACTCTCATACTGGCTCCTTCCAAAACCAGCTGCTGGCTGAGGACACTAGCTGAGCAGCAGCAGGCGTGAGAAGGTCTCAAGACGGACAGAAGAGGCGGCTGTGACTGTAGCCAGGTCAACACAACACGAAGCCTACTGATGGGGGATCCGGATTCCAGTCTATGCCAAGTTTGTCAGACGACACATGGAGGCCCATGTTCCAACCTGAGTATCACTTCTTATGAGAAATATGGACAAAGTAATTCGTGTGGCAGATGAACTGGAAAAGGACCCTTTTCTTTTCTGTAATGCAAGTGCCTAACCTAAGCTTTGATTGCCCAGGCATCCACTTCAAATAGGGCTGCCCCAATACACATCACCAGCCACAACACTAGAGAGAGCCAGGCCCTGTCCCCTGACTGAGGCTCCTCTGTTTCCGAGATCCAGTCTGATTTCAGTAACTGACCATTTAGGCCACCAACATTCCTTCCCATGCTGTAACATCCCACTTTTATGTTTTTCATTCGCCAATCAAGAGTGAGCCTGAAAAACCCTATGCCCCACCCTCAATCCCAATAAAAGCAGAAACCCAGGCCCGAGTGTTCTCTCCCACTCTACATACCACCTCCTTGTGATATTTCCAGGTGCTCTAGGTAATAAATCTATATGTTTTCAGTTTCCTGAGGGTCATTGCTGAAGGGAATCTTGCAATCCTAAGAACCAAAAGGGCTAGTCCACCCACACAAGTTACTGACAAGCTGAGACCAGCTCAAAACAGAAACACACCACACCTCCTGCTGGAAGAAAGAATGAAACTGAGACTTCTCTTAAAAACCAAAATTTTCAGGAGGAATGCAGAGGGATTTTCTTTTCCAAATATTTGAAAGGCAGCCATGTATACACTATTCATGGGCCTGATAAAAGCCAAACCAGTGAATCAAATGTTAGATGGAGATAACTTCTACTAAACACAAAGTAAGGCTTTCTAACAACAGGACTTACAACTACTCAACCATTCTCACAACGTGGAGAGCCTCTCACTCCCAAGGATGTCCCAGGAAAGATGCAAGCATGGGTAAGTCTAGGAGTCCTAGCCGTTGGCCTCAAGGGTTGAACCCCATCACCTACCAGTCACCTCTCACCCCCATTATGCGGCTCTATTTTCCAAAAGCACAACCCGAAGTCCTGAGGTGTTCACAGAAATCTGAACTAATTCTTGAATGACAAGTCTACTCAACACACCCAGGACGGTGCTGTTTACTTCAGTCACAACTCTTCGAAAAAGAACAAAGAAAACGAGCACACGAGCAAAGGGGCGAAAGCTACAGATAACTTTTTCGAGGTGAACCGCTGGGGCAAACATCAACTCAAGAGACATATCCTCTAGCAAAAAAAAGCATAACACAGGCACGAAGCCCAGGAAAGTTCTTCTTCCCCAACTTAAGACCTTTTTCAGGTGCCTGACGTTAAGTCCCAGCGCTCTGCGCTCTTCTTAATAACCCCGAGGCACGGAGGTGCCAACTACTTTTTAACAGACTCTGTCACCTCCTGAGAAGGTCCAAGATAGAATTTGTTTCGAACGCTGGTAATTATTGATTGGTCTTAGACCTAACTGCAAACGTTTCCTACTTGGTAAGCTAGGGACAAGCTGCACGTCCGGAGAGTTAAGTGCATCCAAGGGTGTAAGCGACTGGTACCAGGAAAGAGACTTTCGGGAACCCCTGGGACGCGGGCGGGAAAACAGGGGCGCATCCCAACAACCCCCAGGGGAAGGGAGACGCCTGAGGGGGGGAGGGAAGCACCCCAGAAGGGATGGTGAAGGGGGAAGCACGGGATAGATGGGGAGAGGCGGGGGATGGAGAAGCCAGGAGTGGGATGGGGGGCGGGGAGGGGAGAAGCCCGAGGGGGGAAAAGGGTAGCACACAGAGGTAGGGGGCCGGCGTCACTGGGGGCACAGTGGGGGAGGGAAGGGGATAAGAAGACGCGGGGGGCCGGGGAATGCTCGCCGGCAGCCAGACGCCCCTGGGGAACGGACCAGACTCTCGGACCCGAAGACGCGAGGGCATATGGAGAGGAGGGGGCCGAGGGGAGACGCCGCCGCCCGCCGCGGGCCGGGCCGAGGGCGGCGGCTGCGGCGGCGGCTCTACCTCCGGGCTCGGCCGGCCCGTGGGACCCGGTGCCTAGGCCGCGACTGCAGCTCCTCTGGCGCCCCTCGCCCGTCCGCGGCCCGGCTGCGCCGCTGCGACCTCCGCCGTAAACATCCGCCGCGCGCTGCGCCGCGCCTGCGCGCGCAACGGTCTGACTGCGCATGCGCCCCGGCCGGAGCTTAAAGAGGCGACTGAGGCAAGCGGGTCCCCGAGTGCGCCCCGCCCACCAGCCGGCGTCGGGGCCGGCAGGCGCTCTGCGGAACCTGGGAGTAGAGGGCAGCCGCAGACGAGGGTGGCGGCGAGCCCGGGCCCGCAGTGAGGGCTGCCTGTGGGAGGGCCGCCCCTCCCTCACCTGACCCCGGGCAGACCCGTCGCCCTGCGGAGACGCGTCCGACGTCCGGCGGCTTTGCGGAGGGGCCTGCGTGACAGGTGACCCCAGACCTAGCGCAGCGCACTCTCCAGAGCGAGTTGTGTCCCAGGCTCTCTTTCCCCGGGGTGGTGTCCCAGGCACGGGGGCAGAGGGGCCGAGGCCTGAGGCAGGTGTGTGTGTACCCAGGTACTCGTGGGTGGGCCCGCATGCAGGGGCTTGTGTGGACATGAAAGTACAGTACAGAGACTTTCTTTGGTTCCTGAGGCCCTTTTTTTAAAAGTTTGCTTTTTTCCTGATGTGGTAATGTGTAGATAAACATAGAATTTAACATTTTAACCATTTTTAAGTGTAGAGGGCAGTAAGTACATTCTCATTGTACAGCCATCGCCACTGTCCATCTCCAGAATTTTTTCATCGTCAGCAACTGAAACTCTAACCAAGAAGCAGTGACAGTAGCTGTATTTGTGCCCTCGTGCCTGAAACAACAAAGAAATGGACAGACTATGCAAAGCAACTATTCTCAGGATGTTCAACATCATACAACAAAGCTCCTAAGAGATGAGAAGCCAAAGAGCTGAGCCCGACAGTGGCCCCTATCTTACTGCTGTGAACGTTTCTAGGCTGCAGTGCCAGGAGGGGACCCAAGCAGAGCCTGGAGGACCTCTTGAGTTGAGACAAAACTGAGGATGCAGGGATACCAAGGCAGCTGGAGTTCACAAGGCAGAGTGCCGGTGGGGAAAGTATACTTGGGAGTCTGTGGCAGGTCTCCCTCGAGTTCTCAGCTGGGATCTAATCAGCACATGCCTGTGAGGACACAGCCCAAGCAAAGCCAGAGAAAGAACCATTCCACAGGACTAGCAGTAACACTGCCCACTTAAGACAGGAAGTAGTGTAGGTTCCCACTGTGGCATCTTACTACACTGATAGGACAGTGACTGCATTGGGGTATGGGTGGGGACTTGATAATATGGGTAAATGTAGTAACCGCATTGTTTTTTCATGTGAAACCTTCATAAGAGTGTATATCAATAATAACCTCAATAAAAAAAAGGATTGAAAACATAGTAATAGGACCCATCCCAAATAAAACATGTGAAGCAAAAAGAATAAAAAATGAACAGCATCAATGACAATTGTGGGACAACTTCAAGTGGCCTGATAAACATGTTATTAGTGTCCCAGAAAGAAGGAAAGACAGAATTGGACAAAAAATTTTTTGAAAAATTAAGTTGATTAAAGCAAAATTTGATTAAAATTCTGTAAATACCAATGAAACCCAAGCACAAAAATACAAAGAAAACTACAAGACACAATGTAAATTCTCAAAATGAATGATAAAAGTTTTTAAACAGAAAAAAGACACATTATGTACAAAGGAATAAAGTCAAGGATGACAGCAGATTACCTAATATAAATAATACAAGCTAAAAGACAGTGAAGCAACATCCTTAAAATACGGAAAGGGGGTCAAAACAAACCTGTTGACCTAGAATTGTGTACCTAGTAAAAATGTCTTTAAAAGTGAGAAGGGGGGCCAGCATATGTGAGACAAATACTAACAGAATTAAAGGAGGAAATAGACAGCAATGCATTCATCTTAGGAGACTTCAACACACCACTCACTCCAGAGGACAGATCAACGAGACAGAAAATAAGTAAAGACACAGAGGCACTGAACAACACACTAGAACAGATGGACCTAACAGACACCTACAGAACCCTACACCCAAAAGCAACAGGATACACATTCTTCTCAAGTGCACATGGAACATTTTCCAGAATAGACCACATACTAGGCCACAAAAAGAACCTCTAATTTCAAAAATATTGAAATCGTACCAACCAACTTCTCAGATCACCAAGGTATAAAACTAGAAATAAATTTTAGAAAGAAATCAAAAAGGCTCACAAATACATGGAGACTTAACAACATTCTCCTAATTTATCAATGGGTTAACGACCAACTCAAAACAGAAATCAAAGAATATATGGAGACTAATGACAACAACAACACAAAGCCACAACTTCTGTGGGACGCAGCAAAGGCAGTTCGAAGAGGAAAGTACATTGCAATCCAGGCCTATTTAAAGAAGGAAGACCATTCCCAAATGAATAGTCTAAAGACACAATTACTGAAATTGGAAAAAGAAGAACAAATGAGGCCCAAAGTCACCAGAAGGAGGGACATAATAAAGATTAGAGAAGAAATAAATAAAATTGAGAAGAATAAAACAATAGAAAAAATCAATGAAACCAAGAGCTGGTTCTTTGAAAAAATAAACAAAATAGATAAACCCCTAGCCAGACTCATTAAGAGAAAAAGAGAATCTACACACATAAACACAATCAGAAATGAGAAAGGAAAAATCACGACGGACCCCACAGAAATACAAAGAATCATAAGAGAATATTATGAGAATCTATATGCTAACAAGCTGGAAAACATAGAAGAAATGGACAACTTCTTAGAAAAATACAACCTTCCAAGACTGACCAAGCAAGAAACAGAAAAACTAAACAGACCAATCACCAGCGACGAAATCGAATTGGTAATCAAAAAACTACCCAAGAACAAAACCCCCGGGCCTGATGGATTCACCTCTGAATTCTACCAGACATATAGAGAAGAAATAACACCGATTCTCTTTAAAGTTTTCCAAAAAATAGAAGAGGAAGGAATACTTCCAAACTCATTCTATGAAGCCAGCATCACTCTAATACCAAAACCTGGCAAAGACCTCACCAAAAAAGAAAATTACAGACCAATATCCCTGATGAACGTAGATGCAAAAATACTCAACAAAATATTAGCAAACCGAATTCAAAAATACATCAAGAGGATCATACACCATGATCAAGTGGGATTCATCCCAGGGATGCAAGGATGGTACAACATTCGAAAATCCATCAACATTATCCACCACATCAACAAAAAGAAGAACAAAAACCACATGATCATCTCCATAGATGCTGAAAAAGCATTTGACAAAATTCAGCATCCATTCCTGATTAAAACTCTCAACAAAATGGGTATAGACGGCAAGTACCTCAACATCATAAAGGCTATATATGACAAACCCACAGCTAACATCATACTTAACGGCGAGACGCTGAAAGCTTTTCATCTAAGATCGGGAACAAGACAGGGATGCCCACTCTCTCCACTGTTATTCAACATAGTACTGGAGGTCCTAGCCACAGCAATCAGACAAAACAAAGACATACAAGGCATCCAGATTGGTAAAGAAGAAGTCAAATTGTCACTATTTGCAGATGACATGATACTGTACATAAAAAACCCTAAAGACTCCATTCCAAAACTATTAGAACTAATATCTGAATTCAGCAAAGTTGCAGGATACAAAATTAACACACAGAAATCTGTTGCTTTCCTATACACTAATGATGAACTAACAGAAAGAGAAATCAGAAAAACAATTCCATTCACAATTGCATCAAAAAGAATAAAATACCTAGGAATAAACCTAACGAAGGAAGTGAAAGACCTGTACTCTGAAAACTACAAGACACTCCTAAGAGAAATTAAAGAGGACACTAACAAATGGAAATGCATCCCATGCTCTTGGCTAGGAAGAATAAATATTGTCAAAATGGCTATACTACCTAAAGCAATCTACAGATTCAATGCAATCCCTATCAAACTACCAACAGCTTTCTTCAATGAATTGGAACAAATAATTCTAAAATTCATATGGAACCACAAAAGACCCCGAATAGCCAAAGCAATCCTGAGAAGGAGGAATAAAACAGGGGGAATTACACTCCCTGACTTCAAGCTCTACTACAAAGCCACAGTAATCAAGACAATTTGGTATTGGCACAAAAACAGACCCACAGACCAGTGGAACAGAATAGAAAATCCAAACATTAACCCAAACATATACAGTCAATTAATATTTGATAAAAGTGCCTTGGATATACAATGGGGAGATGACAGCCTCTTCAGCAGCTGGTGTTGGAAAAACTGGACAGCTACATGTAAGAGAATGAAACTGGACTACTGTCTAGCCCCATACACAAAGGTAAACTCAAGGTGTATCAAAGACCTGAATGTAAGTCATGAAACCATAAAACTCTTAGAAAAAAACATAGGCAAAAATCTCTTGGACATAAACATGAGCAACTTCTTCATGAACATATCTCCCCGGGCAAGGGAAACAAAAGCAAAAATGAACAAGTGGGACTATATCAAGCTGAAAAGCTTCTGTACAGCAAAGGACACCATCAGTAGAACAAAAAGACATCCTACAGTATAGGAGAATATATTCATAAAAAACATATCAGATAAAGGGTTGACATCCAAAATATATAAAGAACTCATGCACCTTAACAAACAGAAAGCAAATAATTCAATTAAGAAATGGGCAGAGGACATGAATAGACACTTGTCCAAAGAAGAAATTCAGATGGCCAACAGGCACATGAAAAGATGCTCCACATCACTAATCATCAGAGAAATGCAGATTAAAACCACAATGAGATATCACCTCACACCAGTGAGGATGGCCAACATCCAAAACACAAACAACAACAAATGTTGGCGAGGATGTGGAGAAAAGGGAACCCTCCTACACTGCTGGTGGGACTGCAAATTAGTTCAACCATTGTGGAAAGCAGTATGGAGGTTCCTCAAAAAACTCAAAATAGAAATACCATTTGACCCAGGAATTCCACTCCTAGGAATTTACCCTAAGAATGCAGCAGCCCAATTTGAAAAGGACAGATGCACCCCTATGTTTATTGCAGCACTATTTACAATAGCCAAGAAATGGAAGCAACCTAAGTGTCCATCAGTAGATGAATGGATAAAGAAGATGTGGCACATATACACAATGGAATATTATTCAGCCATAAGAAGAAAACAAATCCTACCATTTGCAACAACATGGATGGAGCTAGAGGGTATTATGCTCAGTGAAATAAGCCAAGCCGAAAAAGACAAGTATCAAATGATTTCACTCATATGTGGAGTATAAGAACAAAGAAAAAATACTGAAGGAACAAAACAGCAGCAGACTCACAGAACCCAAGAACGGACTAATAGTTACCAAAGGGAAAGGGACTGGGGAAAATGGGCGGGAAGGGAGGGATAAGAGGGGAAAAGGGGCATTACGATTAGCAGATATAATGTTGGGGGGGCACGGGGAGGGCAGTACAACTCAGAGAAGACAAGTAGTGATTCTATAGCATCTCATTACGCTGATGGACAGTGATTGTAATGGGGTTGGTGGGGGGGACCTGATGAAGGGGTAGTTTAATAACCGTAATATTGCACATGTAATTGTAGATTAATGATAATAAAATAAATTATATTTAAAAAAATAAAAATAAAAAAAAATAAAAGAAGTGTGTAGTGTTAAGTTGGCTGACAGGAAGCTTTTGATTGGCAAGGCATCCATGGTGAATACACATTGCCAGCTGTATTAGCAGCTGTAACACAGGTATTAGCAGAACAACCAGTGAAGGAACAAGCCCCCACCCCCTACATGTACATGATCCCACAAAGTTCCCCTTTCAGAAAACCCTGGCTGACCTAGATAACTAGGCACTGGGGTGATCATGCCTCCAGTCCCCCACAACCTAATTCCTAACCTTATGCTTCAAGTTTGCAAATAACGAGTGACCCCACAAGACCCCAGACACCCCAACCTCATACCCTAATAAAGGCAGAGCCCCAGTTTCTCTCTCTCCACCACCAAACCTTGGGTGTGCCATGTACCCTCCAGGAACTGCAGGTAATAATCTTGTTGCTCAGAGTTCCCTCAATATATTGGTGGACATGCATCCTGCAATCAATAAGAACCCCAAGAGCCAATCCAGCCCACAACATTAGCTCTGGTAGCTGGGGTGAGAGAAAGTCTTTGGGGCTCCCAACAAGAAAGTGAGACTACCCAACTTCAAGACTTATGTAAAGTTACAGTAATCAAGACAGTGTGGTATTGATGAGAGAATAGGCAAATACATCAATGGAACAGAATAGAGTGCCCAGAAACAGACCCACACAAGAAGAAAGCGATCTTAGGCTTGGCAGTGTTGTTTTACAAACCACATCAAACACATGATCTGTTAAAGAAAAATTGTTAAAGTGTATTTCATAAAAATTAAAAACTGCTCTATGAAAGACACTCTTTTAAGAGAATGAAAATGTAGGCCACAGATTGAAAGAAAATATTTGCAAATACACATCTGATAAAGTACTTGCATCCAAAACACACAAAGAACTCTAAAAACTCAACAATTAAAAAAAATTTTTTAAGTGGACCAAATGAACAGATACCGTGGAAGGAAGACACACAAACGACAAGCTAGGAAGAGATGCTCGACATCCTATGTCATCAGGGAAATGCAAATTAGAACGATGAGATACCACTATGTACCTATTACAATGGCTAAAATCCGGCACACTGACACCTCCAAATCCTGGTAAGAATATGGAGCAACAGGAACTGTTATCATTGCTGGTGGAATGGCAAAATAGTACAGCCACTTTGGAAGACAGTTTGGTGGTTTCTTGCAAAACTATACATAATCTTACCATTCAACCCAGCAGTTGTGATCTTTGGTGTTTATCCAAATGAGGTGGAAACTACGTCCACACAAAAACCTGCACATAAATGTTTATAGTGGCTTTACTCATGATTGCCAAAATGTGGAGGCTACCAGATTGTCCTTCAATAGGTGAATAGACAAACTGGTACATCCAGATAATGGACTATTAATCCATTTTTTTAAATTAGCTATCATATCAGGAAAAGAAATGGAAGAACCTTACAGGCTTATTGCTAAATGAAAGAAAACAGTCTAAAAAGGAAACATACTGTATGATTCCAAGTACATGACATTTTGGAAAAGACAAAGCTGTAGAAACAATCAAAAGATTAGTGGTTTCCAAGGATGGGGATGGGAGGAGAGGAAGGCATAAATGAATGGAGCACAGAGGATTTTTACAGTAGTGGAACTACTCTGTACAATAGTGTAATGGTAAATACAAGAAATACACATTCTCATAAACCACAGAATGTAGGACATCAGGAGTGAACTCTAAGGTAAACTATGGACTTTAATAATGTGTCAAGATTGTACATCAATTTTAACAATACACCACACTAATGCAAGACATTAATAATGGAGGAAACTGCTGGGGAAGAAGAGGTATATGAGAACTCTTTGTACTATCTCCTCAGTTTTTCTGAAAATGTAAAACTTTCAAAAATAAAGCCTATTAATTTTAAAAAATGAATAAAGATTTTTCAGACATGAAATGATAAAGAGGGGGTTTCAGGCAGAAAGCAAACAATACAAGGTTTCCACCATGTAGAAAGCATGTAATGCAGATCTACACAAAGGAATGAAGAGCAATGGAAAGATTAACTATGTGGGTAAGTATATAAAATTATTTTCTTTGTTGTGGAATATGTTGTGGAATATAACAACGAAGCAAAACTGAAGGAACAAAATAGCAGCAGACTCACAGACTCGAAGAAGGGACTAGTGGTTACCAAAGGGGAGAGGTGGGGGAGGGCAGGTGGGGAGGGAGGGAGAAGGGGATTGTGGGGTATCATGATTGGTGCATATGGTGTGTGTGGGGGGGTCACAGGGAAGACAGTGTAGCTCAGAGAAGAAAAATAAGGACTCTGTGGCATCTTACTACACTGCTGGACAGTGACTGCAATGGGGTATGGGGGGACTCAATAGTAAGGATGAATGTAATAACCACATTGTTTTTCTTGTGAAACCTTCATAAGAGTGTATATCAATGATACCTTAATAAAAAAAATTTATTTTCTTTGTGTGTATGCCTGAGTCCTGGCTAAGGACACCACTTCTTACTTTATTTACTGCAGTGTTGTTTGTTTTTACTGTTGGCAAGTACTGCTTTTGCAATCACCATAACTGAAACACGTTTTATCCTCTAAGAGCTTTATGCACAGAACCCTGTGTTTGAGGACAAGGTCCATTTCTAACCACCAGACAGTAGTCAGGGCTGCTGATCAAGGGACTTTCCTGGCTAGAAGGAATCAAGTTAGAAAAACAAGCCCTGATGGATGATGTCCTGGGGGGCCCTGCCTTGTCCATCAGGAAGTGCGGCCCAAGCCCCTGTCACTCCCTCCAGCTACTCCATTTCCCTGCCCCCTACCCTACCCTGCCCTTCTGACATCTCATCCAGGGCAGAGGAGAAGGCCTCATGTCTACTCTCAGTGTCCTGGGCCTCTGAGTGAGACTCTTACCCAGAGATACATTAAACACCTCTTGTTGGCAGGGGGGCGGGAGGGTTGGGGGGAAGCAACCCAACTGTCGGTGGGTCTGTGAACCAAGCCAGGAGGGGTCCACATCCAAGGGGCTGGGGTCATGGCAAGGTGAGAAATTTACCACAAGGCGTCGCCACTGTACGGCTACTGTGTTGAAAGGATCCAAACTAGGTCCTCTGAAAAGGGAAAAAATTAGTTATTCCTCATTTTAAAGCATGTTCAGCTCAAGAGGGAAATTAAAACAATTTTCATACTTGGATTATGGCATCTGTGCTATCTGTCCTGTAGAGGTGACTGTAGTTTGATGTTGATCTGAAGATACCGGTAAACTCAAATGTAAAATGACTGGGAAGAGATTCCTCTAAAAAATAATTTCTCATTTTAAACCACTTTAATAAAATGTTAGTAATGCATAGACACAGGAAGGTGTCTGTGACAGTTAATTTTATGTGTTCACTTGGCTCAGCCATGGTGCCCAGATGTTTGGTCAAACACCAGTCTAGATGTTGCTATAAGGGTATTTTTTCAGATGTGACTAACATTTAAATCAGTAAATTTTGAGTAAAACAAATATCCTCTGCAGTGTGGGTGGACCTCAGACGTTCCAAGCAGTTGAGGCCCTAAGAGCAAAAACTGAGATCCTCTGAGGAAAAAGGAACCCTGACTCCAGGTAGTCTTCAGACTCAAGACTGCAACATCAGCTCTTCCCAGGTCTCCATCTGCTGGCCGGGGTTACTGATTTCAGGCTTAGCCTCCATAAATGCATGAGCCAGTTCCTTAAAATAGATCTCTCTCACTCTTAAGGGTTTCAGTGCTTGAACAATGTTTGAAAGTCACCAGTCCTGACCCAGGAATCTGACAAGCAGGGCAACAGCCAACCCCCCCAACACCTCCCCTTCCCCTCACGCCCACCCCCAGTGACTGGGCACCCAGCGGTGCTGCAGCTCCAGCATGACTGGGGATATGGATGGTGTCTGGGGCAGAGTTTTATGGGCAGGGGTGTACCCTGAGGCCTGGAGCAGACTGTCACCATCATGACCCCATCTCACTGAGGGACCCTGAACTGGAGAGCAGGTGGGGGCTTCCCAATGGTTCAGAATGAACTGGCCCCCACTGCAGTGAATGCACATGTTCCAGTTCTTTTTTACATGCCCCCCCATACTGATAAGGAAACTGCAACCCAGATAGTCAACATGCCCAGGGCCTATTTGGTGCCAACCGGGGTCTACAGCCCATGGCCACTCTGAGTGTCATATTCACAGGACTCTTGGGGACTATGAGCTGGGAAGTCTCTCCACTGCACTCAAGAACATGGGGAAGGCTGTGGACAAGGAGAAAAGCGCCCCTCTGTACATGCACACCCAATTTCTCAAACAATTTCAAAGGGTTCCAGACTCCACAAAAAGGCCCCCACAGATTCAGCATTCCAGGAAGGAAATGTGCTTAGAGGTCTGCCTCGGCATGAGCCCAGGCCTACTTCGAGGCCCTCCCTTAGACCTGAGCTCAGTGGGAATCATGCAGACATGCTTTTCTCCCCAGGGCCAGCACATGGGAGGGGACAGGGTAGCTGTTACCCTCTGGGAAAAGCAGAGAGGAGGGGTCCTCCAGGGAGGGCACCAGTGTGCTGGTAGTCCCAGACTGATCAGGAGTGTTCTGGGGTTCCTGGTCCCAGTGCAAGAACCATGTTTTAATCCTTACTCTGC
>JAVSCE010007515.1:0-85875 GCA_032199065.1 Smutsia gigantea
AGGTGAAAGGACATAAGGAAGTCTTCCTCATAAAGGGAAGCAGAAGATCCCTAACAAAAGTGGCCTTCATGTCAATAACCTTGGAGAAATGATGATCATTAGAGCTTATATCCACTTAATACCCATTCAGATGGTTATTTAAAACAAAACAAACCATGAAATAATAAATGTTGGCAATTCTGTGGAGAAGTGGGAACCCTGTGCATTGCTGCTGGGAATGTAAAATGGCACAGGTGCTATGGAAAATGGAATGGCCAGTCCTCAGAAAATTAAATGTAGAGTTATGCTATTATCCAGAAATTCTACTTCCAGGTATATACCCAAAAGAAATAAAAGCAGGGACTTAAACAGATATATGTACACCCATATTCATAGTAGCATTATTCACAATAGCCAGAAGGTGGATGCAGCCCAAGTGTCCATCAATGGGTGAAAGGATAAACAGAATGTGGTCTCTACATACAATATTATTCAGCTTTAAAAAGGAAAGGAATTTCGATACATGCTACAACATGGATGAACTCTGAGGTTATCATGCTAAGTGACATAAGCCAGTCTCAAAAGGACAAATGTGATTCCACCTGCCTGAGGTTCCTAGAGAAATCATATTTATAGGGACAGAAAATAGAACTGTGCCTGCCGGGCCTGAGGGGAGGGAAATAGGAAATGGGGAGCTGTTGTGTAAGGGCTGCAGGGTTCCTCCTGGAGGAGGTGGAAAAGTTCTGGAGATGGAAGATGGTGAGTTTGCACAACCATGAGAATGTAGGCAATGCCATGTTATGCTTAAGAGTGGCTAAGTGTAAACTTTTATGTGTATTTTACAATACATTATGTTTTACATTAGAAAAAGAGCTTGTATTCAAGAGAATGTACACCCTTTGATCTTTGAAAGGAGGTGGTCTCCTGGAAGAATGACAATGCAGTAGATCTGGAGGGAGATTTCCATACGAATTCCCTCTCCATCTACTCTACGGTCATAAAGAGGAGCAAAATGTCTGGAGGCGAGGCCCCGCAGTGAGATCAGAGACTGTTAAACTGGGGTGAAATGGGACCAGTGGGTTGAGAATTTAGAACATTTCCAATGGAAAGATGGACTCTCCTCTTGATGCCACGTCAGTCTGTCTGTGGCTTCAGTAGAGTAGCAGGAGAATTCAGGGCCTAAGGATGGAGGCAGATGGTCACCTCCACAGAGCCCACCCTGGTCTTTCCAACATGGAAAACGTGAACAAACTGCACAGTCCAAATAGTCTGTGTGTCCTCCTCCTTGTACATCATGTGTGCTTTGGGGAATGGTGCTGTTCTTCTCAAGCAGCGTGTCCTTGCTCTTGCAGGGTGACAGAGGGGACCCAGGACCTCCCGGCTTACCAGTAAGTCTCCTGACCAGGCCGTGCGTGCTTCTGTTTGCTCCTCAAATAGCCCCCGGCCCACACTGGTTTGTATCCCAGCAGGACTGGCTGTACAACTTGCAGGGCCCACCCAATGCTGGATGAAAATGTAGGTCCCTTGTTCAGAAGTCATTAAGAATTTAAGATGCTGACAACAGAGTATTAAGTCAAGCACAGGAACTGTGAATGCATGGGTCCCACATCCACGAAGCTGCCCTTGAATCTCAGCAAGTTTCTACTTCCCTTTCTCCTTTACCTTTTAATGATAATTTGGTATTGCTCAGGTATAGATAGTCAGTTAATATTTAGGAAGATAAATCTGCTTAGAAACAACCTAATAATATATGTCAAATGGGAATGATTTTGAGCTATACCATTCCGCCAGCTGAAGCAGTCATTGTGTATTACATTTAATATTTCGTCCCATCTTCATCTCCCTGAAATTTGTAACTCAATGATTGTTTTTTAGTCTTTGCAATTAATCAATGTTCACAAGGTTAAAATTGAAAGCAACTTTGCCTCCCAATGTTAACTGTAATTTTGTTTGAGACCTTCTGGCTGTAGGCTGAATTACTTTCCCAGGTCGGGTTTCCTTACCTCTCCTGAAGCTCAGCTCTACATAATCAATGAGATACCTTGATGTCCATATTAAAATAAGTACCGATTCGTCCTCCTTCAGAGAGCAATTTCGTTATACACTCACAAATCATTTGATGTGGGCAGGGTCAGAGGGAGAACAGAGACCTTGTCCCACACTTCCAGAAATGCCCAGCTAAAACCTTTCTTTGTGATTTTTTGCTTTATTATGCCACAAGAAAATTGTGTATGTCTAAATGGTCCTGATCTTGAATTTGGGACAATATTTCTATTCTCATTGATCCAATAGGGCACCTTCAAAATTTACATTAAAGGGTGTAAGTACATTCATATTTTAATATTAAGTAATGTTAATTAATAATATTTGAATCATCCTGATGTACATCAAAGGTATAACATATATGGAATTTAGGAAAAGCTGGTAATGCGTTTTCTCTGTTCTCTACTTTTGCTGTTACAGATTTATTAGTAAGTAAGTTGGTTGGTCTCTGGGTCTTATGTGCTCCTGGAGATAGGAGTTTGTCCCACTGGCAGAGGGCAGCTGCCATGTAGCTCTGCCCTTTTGCTGGGTCGGAGCTGCTGTGAAGATGCCCCAGCAGGGCAGAATGTCCAGGCCTGTGATTTCTTTGGAGGATTTTATCCACCTGGGACTATACACAGCTTCCAGTGTGAATGATGATTGCAGTTTCTGGTAACAAATGCACTGATCTTTCTCATGTTTAGGGACCTAGGGGTGCCAGAGGACCGATGGGCCCAGTGGGCTCTCCAGGAGAGCCGGGGTTGGCAGTAAGTACAGCACTGTTCTTCATTGTGTCCCTCTAAAAACCCAGGCTGTATGTATACATAAGGTAAAAAAAAGCAGCAGAATTGCAGTCTTGGGTCAGGCACAGGGGGTTCTTTCAGAGAGGATCCCCCGATGCACCGGTGCACACCCACCACTATCAGACTGAGTCCATCCTGAAGCACAGGCCCCCCCGGGAGACCTGCAGCCCAGCCATGATAGGAAAGACTGTCCCGTGTGTTTTAACGTTAAGGGTTTCCTGAAGAGGAACTTGGAGCAGTCAACACACACACATCCTGACTTCTGGGACTGATATTTGATTCGTGTGTTTTTGTCATTGATTTAGGGAACTCCGGGCCATCCTGGGAGTCCGGGTTTGAAGGTAGGCACCACGAATAGGATACAATGAGTTAAGTGACCACTGATATTTGTCAGAATTATGTCATTCCTCTCACTAGACTTCCCAAAACATTTTCTAAACTTCAACAAGTTGTGTAATCAGAAGTCTTAATTGCTTGTAATTACATTTTTACTCTTCAAAAGCAATTAGATTTTTTTTTCTTTTTTTTCCTAGGGTAATCCTGGTGTGGGAGTAAAAGGGCAAATGGGAGACCCGGTAAGAATCCCCTTTTGCACAGAGGAGCAGTTGGTAAAATGTCTGTGCTGCCTTGGTAGCGGAGCTGTTCTAGTACCGTTTCAATTGTATTTCTTATCTAGTTATCACCCAGTTTTATGGCTGAGAATTTTTTTTTTTTTGCTGAATTATTATGGCACCATTATCCTTGACTGTTCAAATGACAGTTCTGACAACATTTAACACTAAGTTCAAAGTGAATTTACATGATGCATTTCATCCTAGCAAAAAGAAATTGAACATTTCTGGTATGTCTGGAGTAACAAAGTTGTTTAATTACTGATTTCTTTGGTTTACTTTAACAAATCTCCTCAGAATCTTAAACTCCATGCATAAATGAAATTATAAATACCTGGAACCAGTAGTGTTTAGAACCACATAATCTCCCACTCTCTCCGCAGCTCCCACCCATCCCCTGCCTCCGTCACACCCATAGTCCTTTCTGTTGATGTGTGAAACGTGGCAGGGATAAGCTTTAGAAAGTCATTTTAAGGTGACACCTCATCTGGAAGCAGAACGTCTCACTGCCAGTGAATGGCTCTCAACAACTGTGGGCAAATAGATACTGTGCATCTACTCTGCGGCAGGCCGGGATCAGTGCCTGATGTGGGGATTTAGTGAGACAAGACTGACCTGCCTCTCGTGGAGTCTCAGGGTAAGGGGGTGGTTAGGGTATAGCCATTCAACAGAATGACATGACTGCCAAGTACACACTGAGAGACTTCATGATGTGGGGAAAGCCTGTGATTTAACGTTGAGCAGAAAGTACAGATTACAAAAGTATAAGCTCAATTTTGTAAAAACAAGAGAATGACATTAAAATATACACTTAGAGCAGGCTTTCTCACCCTTGACACTACTCACATTTCATTGTCGTGGGGGCGGTCCTCTGCCTTATAGGAGGTTTCGCAGCGTCTCCAGCCTCTACCCACTAGACACCAGTAGCTCCCCTTCCCGCCAGTCGTGACAAACAAAAAGGTGTCCAGACCTTGTCACATGTCCCTGGGGGGAGGGCATGTCCATTGCCCCCTTCCATGAGGGCCACTAACACACATAAATGACTGAAAGAAAATATACTAAAACACTGTTTTTTAAACTTGGGAAGTCATGGGCCTCTGGGAATATGTTTGTTGGAGTCCCAGAAGCCCAGATGAGAAAAGACTAATGTGGAAATATTTCGCTATAAAGCGGCCATTCAAATTATCCAAAATATGCTGTTTCAATCCTTGCAGATTGTCAGGTGAATCAAAACCTACTTGGAAATTTTGATTCAGGATTCTCAGGTGTTCAAGACCATGTTTGCCCACCTCACTTTAAGAACATATTTAAGCCTAAAATGGTTGTAACTAATTTTTCTAAGTGATCGTCTCTGTGCTTTTGACTAATTGAATATATGGCACTTTTACACTATGAAAAAAATAGTACCATGACCAACATTTTGAAGAAACTCCTTGCTGGTCAACCTTTATGGGTTTTGCTCAAGCATTTTCCAGCTGCAAGAACTGTTTATCTTTACCAATCCATTATGCACTGACCTGTGTGTTGTTCATGCCTTTGTGTGATCGCTTATTCACACTATAGGCACCCTAGGGCAGCTGGTACCCAAACACTGGAGGTTCTGGGGTACACTGAGAGAACAAAACTGATGTCCCTGCCTCCTGGGCCCTCTGTGATTTTCCAAGCTTAGGGATTGAATTATTGGTTGTATTTTTTTCGTTTAAACTGGAAACAGTATTGTTCCCCAATCCCACTTATCAAAAACATAATTGGTTTTAATAATTATGTATTTGAGAATGTTCTTTTTTCCACCCATTGTCATAATAAACATTTTATGTATGTTATCTAGTCAATAAAATAATACTTTGAGGCAGGCAGTATTATACTCCCCACGTCCCAGAAAAAGAAAGTGAGATTCAGCGGAATTAAGGAAATAAAAAGGGCAGGAGAGATTTTTAAGAAACTTACCTGGAAGGATGCTCAGAAAGGGGATAGTTTGCAAGCAGAGGTGACCCGCTGTACCACCCGTTCTTAACTGTGATACGAGAGTGGAGATAATTTTAAGTGTAGAATAATAGAAATATTCAGAAAAGTACCAAATAACTATTTTGCAATTAAGGGTGGGAATTTTATGGTTGTATCGTGGCAAACCTAATTCAAGGAACATTTCCTTCTCTAAGAGAATAAGATCTGTAATGACGTAAGTGAAAACTTTTGGCTAATTATTTTATATGGAGTTTAAACATATTGTTGAAAATAAATTAGAAATAACCTAACTCTAACCAAAGTTTAGCCAGAATGGAATGGCTTAATAAATGTTAGTATATTCTTATGGCAGATTATCATAGAGGCACTAGAAACCAGGTTTCTGAAGAATTGCAAGTATAATAAGAAAATATGCAAAAAAAAGTTTTATAAAATAAAAATAGAGAATTATTTAAAATTTTTAAAGTTAAATGAAATGTAAAAACATAAACCATATTGTGTATTTTAAATTTTGTTTATATATTTTTATATAGTATTATTCTGATGATATATTAAATTGTTAACACATCATTTGATCACACGTGTGGATGTGTATATGAACCTCATGCAAATGCACAGACGTATATACATGTGTGTATATACACGACATCTCTAAGCACAAACGCCACACACATTGATGCCAAAGTTTTAATAGAGAGTATCTCTGGGTGGTAGGGTTACAGATCACTTCTCTTTGTAAAGTTTACTTTTAACAGTAAGTATGTATTATGAAAATCAGTAAATATTTTAAGTTACATGATGTATTTGCCATGATTTTTATTTTAAATCCATGATACAGGATCATAAGCATTACATCACAATACACCGGTGAAAATCTTATTTGTTTCCAATTTTATTTCAAAATAAAATTAATATCAGTTTGTATTATCTTGAATTTTTTTTAAAGGGTGAGGTTGGCCAGCAAGGTTCTCCTGGACCCACCTTATTGGTCCAGCCACCAGATTCTTCTCTGTATAAAGGAGAAAAGGTAATTCCCAGTCCATATGTTACCTTGGTGAAATAGTAACAGCCAACATTTTCTGAACCAATGTCAGTAAAGTGTGGAGCACCTCCATGCATCACTGCATTAATTTCCGATTAACCTTGACAGACTGGCACTATCAGCCCCCTTGTACAGAGCTGAAAAATGAGGCTTGAAAAGGTTACCAGTGTTCCCAAATTTACCCAGCTGCTAAGCTGCAGACCTAGTTTGAGCTGCTAAATTGTGACACGTCTTCCAGAATGTACTGCTCATTAATAGTGTCTTTGATAGGCTGAAAAGGCCACTGTAAATCCACTTGGCTTTTAGATGTTACATATGCGCTTGATGTTTTGATAATGAAAAAGGTAACAAGTGCATAGAACTCTTGGCAAGTGCCAATTCCTCTTTCAGCCTCCAGTACTGGTGTTACTGGTTCCACATGTAGAATCTATCATCAATTTTCAGTGGCTGGATTACATTTTACTAATTTGCTCAAAATGAGCCACTCCTCAGTGGCTACATTTCCAGCTTGTACCTGCTTCCCTGGTTCCATGGTGGTCCCCCTGCTGAGCTCCACAACACTGGACCTCTTACACATAGCTAACTTGAATAAGTGTGCTTGGATCTTAGTTGCTAATTAATAACAGTTGAAGAGTAATCTCTAATTTAAAAAAAATTAATGAGATGGTTTTTGAAAGGGGTCATTTCTGAAAGAGTTGGAATTAAGATGTTAAATAATAAAAAATAAGCCCCATTATATTCATTGTGATTTTTAGGGTCTAAAAGGAATGCCTGGTATCATTGGACCTCCAGGACTGCCGGGACCTCAGGTAATTCCCTGAAGTACTGATGTTATTTGTATGATATGCTATTTCGATTAATTTTTTTCTTGCATGGTTTTTATCATTGCTTAAAATGCTAATCTATGTCGCTGGAATTTTTTTCACTATTTTATCATAATCCCTTAGGGCATCTGTTCTAAAGTGGTTGTTTTCTTTAAGTTGCTGGCAAAAATTTTTATTTCTCATTTTGTTTTTTAATTCCATGTTGCTGAAATGTTGTTTGAGCCCCTCTCAATGTTGCCGTCTCTTTAAGGGAGAACCTGGTATTGGGACAAAAGGAGAGAAAGGTGTCCCTGGGTTCCCAGGGCCTCGGGTAAGGATCCTTTCCTGTTATCTTAACTGTAGTGAGTTTGGAGATGTTTCTCTCTCACCTTTTCATAAAATGAGATCAATATATCTGAGAGCTCAAAAGTGGAGATTTTCTCAAATAGGAGCAAGATAGTTTGGATAACAAGAATTATTATGTCTAATAATTAAATGTCCCAGTGGGACACATCCCTTCTGTTTGACCTCACTTAGATAAAACAGGCAAGCGGATGATAGAAGAATTGGTGAAAAACAATGGGATTATGGCATTTCCTGCCTGGCTCAGGAGTCATTGTGATAGTAGCTTGGAATTGTTCATTTAAGCCTATTTGGCAAAAGAAGGTACTGCTTTAATGGCAGTAGCTGGAAAACAGCATGGCATCAGACATGACGATGATGGGATCCCCGTTTACAGAGTCACTGTGGAGTCTGGGCTCCGAAGGGCACAGGCATTGAGTTTATTTGGCTCTGTGCTAGTTTTGGCTTCCAGCACTGGCTTCCCTGGTAATTTTATTGCTGATACTGCATAGAGCTTCTATTAATCTCTGGACAAATTGTATTACAATGATTTCAAGGGTATTTTGCCTAGTGCAAGCATGAAGTTAACTAAAGTAAGACAAAAGAGCAACCACAAAAATACATTCTTAAAATACTGGTGAGGGCACACATTTAAAAAAATAAAACCAAAAATCAGTTAAAATAGCACATGTTAGGAAGAAATGGAATCTATTTTATATTTATTTCCTTTTGTTCTTACCTTTGCAGATAAGATTAAAAGTCCGTGGAGCAATTTCAAAAGGTGAAAAATGATGCTTTGAACTGGTTCATGCATTTTGACCTAATTCTGCTTGTGTTGATTTTTGTGAATTTATTAGGGTGATCCTGGTTCCTACGGATCTCCAGGTTTTCCAGGATTAAAGGTAAATGTACACCATCATAGAGAAGATAAATGCATTTTCATTAGTAGATGCATTTCACTATCATCCAAAAGTTGTAACAGGGCATGCAATCATGCACACAGTGCTTAGAAAGGGAGACACATTCATTTTTATTAATTGCATGATTTAGTTGTAGGCACAAGAACTAAAGCACACATGGGTCTGATGCAACCTAAAAGCAGTTTTAGATTTTGCATAGAATCTCAGTGAGCATGTCATGTTCAAATTAAATGAGAATGAGATCATTTGTTACCCACTCACATTTTTTTAAAAGGCGTGTTTCTGGTTATTTGTAGGGAGAATCAGGACTGTTTGGAGATCCTGGACCATTTGGATTTCTCGGCCCAAAGGTGAAAACGTGAGGCTAGCTGACTGATAAAATTCCACATCCCTTATGTTATCTAATTTATTTAAAAAAACACTTCAAAAGATCATTCAAAAATGTAATGTTTGAGAGAGTTCGTTTTGCGTATATTAACATATGTTGTAATGATTACATTTTACATTTGAGAAATATCTTTTTGAAGGTGAATGATAATGAAAGTTTTAAAACTTCCATGGGGATCACCTAGTATCACGATTAAAATCAGAGGGAGCCATGGAGAGCTCTTTGCTATCATCCCTATTGCATTCTTTCCTTCCTTTATGGCCTCTGCAACCTCACAGTCAGCATGTGCTCAGCACGAGCCATGGGGACTTTAAGGGGACACAATTAAGGAGGACATATGTCGCTAAAATAAAATGCAGACTCACATCTTATAGATGAAGATTTGTTTTATAGTACCAAAGTAGGTATCAGTGCTCATAGCATGTCTAGGAAATGTCATGCCATCAGAGGTCCCTAATTTGTAGGCATGGAATAATTTTTTGGAGTTTAAGTTTTTTCCCTTTGTGAGAACTTTGCTAGTTGGTTGTTTACCCTGGCTTGTAGGTGGGAGGCTGGACACCTTCATATTCCCAGAAGTCCCACAACCATTCATTTCTCTGGTCAGCCTATAATCCTCACTTCTAATATGAATGCACTCCTGGTCCTTCTAATATTTATTTAGCACCAGGCAACATGAGAAAATATTATTTCTATAAAAAGTGAACAAATGAATGATTTCAGGGCGACCCTGGAGACCGCGGGTACCCAGGACCACCGGGTGTTTTGGCAACTCCATCTCTCCTGCTCAGAGGTTTGTGTGCTGTGCAGTTCACTAGGACATGGGATTTGAGCCGTCCTGGCAGAAGTGTGGCCCAGCATTACATAGTTTACACACCGGGCACGCTAAATACATGCACTTCACCATGAATATGTAATTGTACAAATGCAAGTAGGAATGTGCGTCTTGGATCATCTCTACCAGTAGAAGACATTAAATTTTATTTTAGTATGTGAACTGTGTGCTGGGATTTTTACTGTGTCACCTTTCAGAAAGTAGTTACTTTTAATTGCCAAAAAAGGTTTCAAACCATTTGATTAAGACCTACCAAGATGCTACCTCCCAGAAAAGAGAGGCCAAAGTCAGCGACAGAGAGCACCCTCAATATTTATGTATCTGCAGAGGGGGAGCAGCTGAAGGGGTTCAGACCTGAGACATTGCACTTTAAATGTGGGGAGAAACTACAAAAGTCTCCTGGTCGTGCTCCACCCAGCATCACAAAAAGTGATTGTGTGTGCATTTTTAGATGTGGATATATGTTTATTACATTGACATGGGTCATTATTTTTGGCAGGCCCTCCGGGGGATCCAGGACTCCCTGGCCGCTATGGAGAAATGGGGGCGGTTGGACCCCTTGGCCCCCCTGGGCCCCCTGGGGGACCAGGGGAAACCTGTGCAGGTATGAATCCACTGGCTTTTCCATGCCAGGTTTCCTCTGTCCTCATCCATACCAGCAGTTCTCAACTCTAGCTGATACTGAAGCCACCTTAGCATTTCAAATATGCTGATGGGTGTCCCTACCCCAGACCCGGAATGTTGGACTCTGTGGGGTATGGACCCAAGCATCTGCTATTATAGGCGTGCCCCTGTATTTCTAATGTCCAGCTGGGGTTAAGAACCACTGAACTCAAGCCAATTACTTGCTTGCTTGGAAGTAATACAAGTTCCTGGGATGCACTTCAAAAATATTGAATTGGTATCTCAGGGCAGGGAAAAGAATACATGTGTTCATCAAGCACCCCTCAAGATTATCGCATTTGGATAAGACTGGAAACTGGTGCCAGAGGTGGAATGTTTTGTCAGGTCTTTGCACCCTCTTGGCAGGCTCTCCTTATTGACATCTGCTTGTTAAATGCAGTTCACCACCTAGGCTCCAACTTAAATCTTCTGCATGAAATATGGAAATACAGATTACAAATCAAAAAATAAAACTTTGATTCAGCCTTAGTTACAAAGAACAACCACCGCAATAAAACAACCATCCTCTCTCCACTAAAAAAATTAGCTCCCTTGCACCAAAGAAAAATCCCCACAACTCATGGCAGTATTTGATGAAAAGCCTGTGAGAAGTCCTGTTGACATAAGGCCTTGGAGGTCCTTCGAGTGCCATGCTGGCTACCATTCCTATTAAGATAAGGAAAAGAAGTTTAGAGGATTTTTGCATTCTGTGAATCCAGGAGAACTGATTAAACATGTGAAGGGAAAAGTCTTAAATAAATGTAATTTTATCCAGTCTGTGTCTCTTGTTATATTTCCTGAGAAGGAGGAAGAAGTTTCCTGAGATATTCAACTCTTAACTCCAACATTCTTGTGTAATCTTCCATGAATCTAGCTTCCACTTCGTAGGATCTGATGATCACAAAGGTAGTTAAACCTTGTTTAGTTCATTTACCATTTAGATATTGTAGCCTTGGCTTAACTGACCCAGAACTATATAAATCATAAATAGAGTACTCTGTTGGCCAGGAAACACTAGACTCTAGTCTTAGATTTCTCCTTTCAGGCTTGTTTATAAGGAAATATTGACTCCAGAAGTTTGAAATCAAGCCCAATGGGAGTAAGTAATATATATCTCTAGCAGACTCAAAACCATATATAAAAGAAAGGATGTTAATTCCACAAGATTTTTTAAAAGAACCAACCCAGTGGCTTTCAAATCTTGACTACAACCCATAGTGAGAAATTCATTTTATATTAGATTGCATTTAGCTTACATTATATACATATATACGTATCCACATATATATATGATTCAAATACGAATTTCACAAAATAATACCTTTTGGTATATGATGTACTCTGTTTTCTATACCATCATTTTCTTTTGAAAAAAAAAAATATAATGCTGGCCACAACCTAATTGATTCCGTGTGTGCAAATGGGTGCTCAAGGCTGCTGTAGGCCATACGCTGTAACCCATTCTCTCTGCTGGAGGTAGCTGAGCATTCTGCTTGGTGCAAGGACAAGATAGCAGGTAACGTCCAGGTCTATCCAATGACTGATTGTCGAGTTACCAAGTCAGGTCTTAGGAGTGACATGAAGATAAGGTGGCAGGCAAGTCCACAGAAGCACATTTCATTTCGTTCTCGGTATGCCAGTGTATATAGTCTTTATTATACATTTTTATCTTATAATCATCTGTGGTATTTGCCATGAGATAAGCAGGGTTTTGGAGTCAGATTCCCAGCGTAATGAAATAGTTACATGTTGGCACTACGAAAAAAAACATTCCAGGTTCCATACTTACAAGCTGTGTGAGCTTAGGCATTTATCAAACCTCTCTGTGCCTCACTGTTCTCATCTGCAGAATGGAGTTCTTGTTAGGGTTGAAAGAAATGATATGTATATGGTTCTTAGAACACAGCCTGGCATATAGTAAAGGCTCACTGTGTTAGCTATTGTTGTGATTATTCATGTTTGGCTTAAATGTTCTGTGCCTTATCTATAAGGCAAAACTTCACAGGGATGTATGAGGAGTAAAGGTAACGTTTGAAAAAAAAAATCCCAGCAGATATGCCTACAATAATGAAAGACATGAATTTAACTAGCGTGCTGCATACTGATGACCGAACAAGGCTTCAGTTGTCTATTGCTGAACAAATTACCCAAAGCCTAGTGGCTTAAAATAGCAGCAATCCGGTGTATTGTCCCTCATTCTTCTGTGGCTCAAGAATTAGGAAGGGCTGAGCTGAGCTATTCCAGATAAGGGATTTTATTACAGTCACGGCCTTCTAGTGGCTGGAACTGGAATATGAGGACTGGCTGGGCCTCTCTCTCCTGTATCTCTCATACAGTCTCTCAACCTCTCTGTGGGGCTCTGTACTTAATTTTGGCTTCCTTACAGCATGGTGGCTCAGGATCCCAGACCCAAGACAGAAGCTGAGTCACCTTTAACAGTCTAGCCTTGGAAACCGTATGCTGTCACTCCTGGCATGCTCCACTTGTCCAAACCATCAGGAAAGCATTCCACATTCAAGGGGCAGGGAACCCTCCACCTCTTGCTGGGGGACTGTCAAGGTTCTACCAGAGCCCAGAGGGATAAGAGCCACCTCATGCCATCTCTGAAAGCTATACTGTTCCACAGAGAGATTCTGGAACTAGCCATGCTCATTAGGAAAAAGAAGCTATGAGAAATGGTCACTCTCTTGCAAAGTCTTCCAGCTGTCTTTAAGCCAAAACCACCAGCAAGAGGGATTAGGATGTCAGGGGGAAGCAGGATTTAGCTGCTTTGACCTGCTCTGAACACACAGAACATCTCACCATTCACTGTGCATGTGCTATTACCAGACAGTGCACTAAACCCCTTACATGGCTTATTTTATTTAATCTTTATAGCAAAGTCTGTGAGGTAGGTATGGAGGATTAAGGAAGTTAAATAACCTACTGAAGTCCCTGGGTCTGGAGAGGCTGAAGCCAGGTCCATATCCAGCACCTCTAGGTTGTTGTGAAAGGTGTGGTATTTTATGTCTAACATCGATGAATGCATGAGTCCATATTTTTATTCACTAAACATGCTAATGTGTTTATTCAGATTATATTTTTTTACCAAGTTATCAAAGTGGAGTGGTTGAAAAACAATAATTTTAATTAAATAACATATTTCTTTCCCAATAACCCCAAGAATGGGGAAAAGATAAGGAAATCGGATTTTCCAAACCTGGTAGTTTCCATGTGTGTGCGTATTTCAAAGAAGGTGAGGTATTTTGATGGCTGGGATATTCAGTTACTTTTTAACTACATTTTTTTCCCCCTTTAGAAAATTCCCCTGCTTAGGGAAGAAAGTACTGATTTTGATTGCTTCTACAGAAAGTATGCTCTGAGAGATGTATGTGGTTTTCACTCTTGATTTCTCTTGGAGGCATGATGGGACCCCCTGGGCCGAGAGGTTTTCCTGGTCACCCGGGACCTCCAGGGGCAGCTGGCATTCCTGGGAGAGCTGATTCTGCTCCAGGAAAACCTGGGAATCCGGGACCACCAGGCTTTCCTGGAGCACCAGGGCTGCAGGGCCCCCCAGGATCAGATGGTAAAGAGCTACTCATTCTCTTTCATTAGTATTTGTGTTTTATTTGATATTTGCAGTGTCATTCAGAAAATGTGACTTTATAAATATTTTTAAAACTATCTATATTTTGTGAGCCAAGTTAGTAGTATTAATAATATAAAAAAGTAGTGATGTTAGACTACCATGTCAATTAAGCATATGAAAATATTTGATAGAGAATTCAAGGGTGAATGATAGACTTTTGTACATTAGTACCTTTTTAATTTTTTTAATGTAGTTTTGACTTGTATCAGAGTTATATGTAGAACTGGCTTAAGAGTCAAACAGTTCTACGAAGCTTGTTCTGAAGGACTACTATCCCAGGCAACCCCTTCTCCTATTCCTTCCTCCCCAGGAGCGTTTATTGCCATACAAGTCATTGGATTTTTTTGTTATTTGCCTCTCTATATTGCCATTCAACATACTCGCATTGCTATTTCTTGCTTTTCCAGTTTGAGCATTATCTTTTGATTTACCTCTGTAGGAGATGAATTAACTCTCTTTCACTCCCCTTCACCACATATGTGCACATTTTCTCCCACAACCTATCGGTACGGTTATTATCTTAAATTTAGTTCAATGAATATTCATTGTTTACACTGAATGCTTATATAACTGTTATCCACCAGCTCAGTCATGTAATAATACATATTATTAATTTTATAGCACAACATTTTGTTAAGAATTGTCTTGTTTCCTTTGTGTCTGCTTGGTTTTCAATATATCTATTGCTAATTCAACCTCAGACCATCTAGATGTATATAAATCTTCATTCTAACTCATTAAATATTCTGTCAGTGTTATTTCTTTGAATAAATCTCTGCTGGAGCTTTATGACTTGTTCAAATTAAGTCAGGTTGTCATTTTAAGCTGCTTCTGAGATACTTTCTTGAGATCTTCCTTCACCATTAAACTGGGAATTCTCTTTCTCTCTGTCCCTGGGTCATTTTGATTGCTAAAACTATATATTTCTTTCAATAGTTTACTCCCTCATTATACTTCCTAATTAAAGGTGTAAATTTGGGGGATCTTACTTGTCTGAATATACCTTTAGTTTACTGTGGAATTTGGTTGATAGTTCGGTGAGTGTAAAATTCTAGGTTGGAAACATTTTCCCTCAGGTTTTTGAAGGCATTTTCCATTGCTTTCTCATGCTGCCATTGAGAAGTCTAATAACGTTTAGATCCTTGATCCTTTGTTTAAAATCTGTTTTCTTCGCTGAAAGCTTATAGGAATTTTTCTGTTTTTGATAACTTTAAATTTTATAATGATTTGCCTCTAGGTAGGTAATTTTGCATTTATCTGTAGGCACTCAGCAGTTTGGATTCAATGCAAATCCTTCATTTCTGGAAAAAAGTGTCTGGAAGTATTTTTTTGAAGGCATTCTCTCCTCAATGTTTTCCCCCTGTTTTCTCTTTCTGCACGCGTGTATATTTGTCTGTTGGAGGATCAGTGCTACATGACTCTTTTCCTGATCTTTGCTCTACTACTCTTTTTATTTTTCTGTAACACTTTCTGGTCGACTTTCTCAATTCATTCTTCCAATTCTGCTCCTGGATTGTTAAATTTCTGCTTTCATACCCAATTTTTTTTTAATTTCCAAGGATTTTGTTGTGGCTGTTGTTCTGGTTTAATGTTCTCTTTTGCAGCAACTTGTTCATGTTTCAGGCATGAAATGCCTTCCTTCATCTGCTTCCTAAGTTATATAGGCTCTTTTAAAGTTTTCTTCTTACTGCATTGTCTGTTTCTCCTAAGTTTGAGGGGTTGCTGCAAAATTTGAGAAGGGGATATTATCGTTTAACTGTTTCTTCAGCCAATCATCCTGTTTGGGTCTCACTGTCATTCTACTTCCAAAGCACCAATTCCTGAAATTTGGGAGAGATTTCTCATGTAAATTGTGTTCTTTCTCCACATTCCCTCACTGCCTACTTAGAATTCAGCTTTTACAGTCTGCCAAGTCCTTTTACATTTTTTTTGTGGTTGTTGCTAGTGTTTTCTTTCCCTTTTTCTTTGTTCTTTGGAGCTTATGCCTTTTTACAATATTCTTTAACTGTCTGTTATTTTGCTGGGATTTTGGGGAGAACAAAGAACTTTTTGTTTGCATTTTTTCTGTATCTTTAAGCAGGTGCCTGAATTTTTGCTTTCATAAGTCATGCTTTATGCTTTCTTAATTTGGTCATTGTCAATACTTGAAGGGGGAAAAAAAATGTTTTCCATACATATACTCTTAGTTTTTTGTTTATTTGTTTTGTTTGGGTATATTTGTTTATCTTGCTGTCCATTACTTGCATTGTAGCCCACAAAATTAGAGCTGAGACAGGAAAAGCCTTATCAATGGTTATGGTGGTAGAAACATGCTGTGGCAATTGTAAGGTCTATTTGTGTTTATATCCTTATGTCAGAGAGAAAGAATCATAGGAGAGGAATGGAAGACAGGACGGGATGAGGGAAAGATGTGAGGATGTGAGTAAAGAGCAATTCTACTTGTTCTATAGAAGACATGCACCAAAGCCATGTGATTCTCTCTTTCCACCCTCTTTCCCAATGTAGTTATCTATTGCAGAATTGGGCACCCTGGACCACAAGGAATAAAAGGCATAGTGGGTCCTCCAGGAAGCAGAGGCTCAAAAGGAAAAAAAGGCAAGTATGCATCAAAGGTACAAGTTCTAGAGGACAATAACTTATGGGAGATAGGGAGGCATTTATGAAATACACAGTGTGGCATTTCACATAGATTTGTTACTTGCCTTAGTTACCACTATGAGTGTTTGTCTTCATTAGGTGCTTATGATGTGATTAGAACCTGCCAAAAAGAACTTGTATCTTAGAGTATAAAGGAAACACTCACCTGCTCTGCAATTTGTCTCAAAGTGGTGACGTTTTTCATAAGGTCCTCCTGGTTCCTTGAAAGAAACAGAGACAGGACAGTTATTAATCTTTATTTCAGGGTCTCATTTTAACCAGACTCACCAAATGCCTATCCTCTGTGTTCTTCCATCCTAAATTGTTTGGTGCCTTTTTGACCAACTGAGTCAGTTAGGTATGAGAACAGAGACCCAGCAGAGGAGTTTAATTATCGTAAAGACATTTTTAGACTGAAAGTGCTGATGATTAGTGAATTGTAGTGAATTGTCAATTGTAATATGCAATGCAATCAAGAATCCTTTTTCATGTTATTTGGTTTAAGTGTTCAGAGTTTGTGCTCCAAACAAATTTTTGTTGTTGTTGTTTATTTCTTCAGTAAAAAGCAAATAAAAGACTTCTAAACTTTTAAAAATAAGAAGCTTTTTTGTTTCTAAAGTTTCTTCTGTAGAATTACATATCAGCTTTTCCCCTAGAATTTCTCAGGGTGAATTTATTAAGACACAAAACACCCTATTGGTCTAGAAATGACATGTCCAGCCCACAAAGACCATCCCTAGGTATCCCCACACAGTGTTCCATGCCCCCATGGCACACATTACCAATTGTCACACAGTAAGAATTATACACATCAGACCTTTTTGTTCTGATTTTCACTATTGGTTTTGTATAGTAGAGCCTTTATTGGGATTTTATTCAGGAAATATAACAAATCTGCCTGTTCTCCTCTATCTAGGAAGTGTGGGGCTCTGTGACTGCAAGCCCTGTCCCATGGGCTCTCCAGGACCTCCAGGACTTCCTGGGAGGCAGGGTAGTAAGGGCGACATGGGGCTCCCTGGGTGGCTTGGAGAAAAAGGTCACCCAGGCCCTCCTGGCACTGCAGGATCTCCAGGACCACCAGTGAGTAACTCTTACCAATACTAATCTTTCTAGTTAAAAGAGACAGAGATCGAATTCAGTTGTACCTCTTTCTTAAGGTATGGTATGATATGTTTTATATTTTGAAACTATAAATGTATTAATGAACAAAAAACCCTCATCTATATTTCTCTGTTCATCCATCATTCATTCATTCATTCAAGTAGTATTTATTGAACACCCACTATATTCAAGGTGCATTTCCAGGTGCTGGGGTTACAACAGGGAGTAGAACATAGTCTTTGCCCTCCTGGGGCCTCTCCTCTGTTGGGAGGACATGCACCACATAACAGATAGATGAGTAAATGGACAGGATGGCAGATGGTGATAAAGGCCATCACCATCTAGTGTGTGGCTTGAGCTGGGAGGGTGAGGGGCAAAGCCGCAGATGAAATCAAAGAGATGGCTGGAAGCTAGGGGGTTGCAGAGCATGGGGTTTTGTGTGTAGGTTGGATCTGAGCTTTTCTTTGGGTGATACGGAACAGCCAGTGGAGATTTTAAGAAGCGAGAGACATAATCTGATGTAGTTTCAGTGGATCACTCTGTAGGTCTGTCAAGAACACATCACAGGCCCAAGGGAGGAACTCGTAGATTAGCTGGGTGATTGCTATCGTAATCCTGGTGAAATACGATGGTGGACGGATGACCATGTTGGCACTGGGTGTAGTGGGAAGTGGTCAGATTCTGGATAAATGTTGAAGATGCCGCTAACAGATTGACTGTTAGGCTGGACGTGGGGTATGAGAGGAAGAGAAGCAAAGGAGGGGGCCAAGATGGAGAAGACCATGTGAGGAGTGAGTGCTGGGAGTGGGAAGGAAGAGGTATTACTGGGGTTATTTTAAGTTTGAAGACCCTGTTAGACTAGCAAGTCAAGATGTTGAGTAGGCAGTGAATTCAAGGAAAGGGTTTGGATGAGAAGTCCAGGCTGGAGATACTAATATTGGCTTTGTCAGAATTTACATGGTATTTCCTGCCAGCAAGGAGAGGAGATCTATTTTGAAATGGCACTCATTTGCTGACCATTCCAAGTGACTCAGGCTGGGGCACAGTCTTTCAGCCAGTCATCCCCCCAGACAGAATCACTGCCCCCTGGGGCACTCCTCTGGGGGCTGGAGGCAGCCTCTTATTATTCACGATTATTATCATGGTTCCCTTCTTATTAAAGAGCTGAAGCTTAGGGTGACCTGGAGCCTAAACATCAGCCCCAACGTACTCTTCATTTTTCCCAGGAAACCCTATGAAAATAAGGTTCTGGTCTAAAAGCCTTAAGTGAGGGTGAGGTGATGACTAAGCTGTTCTTATACACCCTTGTCACAATTGCAGAACATATTGGAACATCCACTCAATGGGAAGCTAGGTCTTCAATGCACATATGTTGAATGAACATAGTTGCAATTATTAAGTAGTTTGCATTTTACAGTCTACTTTTTTTTTTGGTATCATTAATGTACTATCACTTGAAAAACATTATGGTTACTAGACCCCCTATTATCAAGTGCCCCCCACATACCCCACTACAGTCACTGTCCATCAGCATAGTAAGATGCTATAGAATCATTACTTGTCTTCTCTATAAATACTGCCTTTCCCGTGTCCTCCACCGCTGCCTTACGTGTGCTAATTGTAATGCCCCTTCTCCCCTCTTCTCTGTCCCTTCCCACCCATCCTCCCCAGTCCCTTTCCCTTTGGTAACTGTTAGTCTATTCTTGGGTTCTGTGAGTCTGCTGCTGTTTTGTTCCTTCAGGTTTTTCTTTGTTCTTATACTCCACAGATGAGTGAAATCATTTGGTACTTGTCTTTCTCCACCTGGCTTATTACACTGAGCACAATACCCTCTAGCTCCATCCATGTTGTTGCAAATGGTAGGATTTGTTTTCTTATAGCTGAATAATATTTAATTGTGATTATGTACCACCTCTTCTTTATCTATTCACCTAGTGATGGACACTTAGGTTGCTTCCATTTCTTGGCTATTGTAAATAGTGCTGCGATAAACATAGGGGTGCATCTGTCTTTTTCAAACTGGGCTGCTGCATTCTTAGGGTAAATTCCTAGGAGTGGAATTCCTGGGTCAAATGGAATTTCTATTTTGAGTTTTTTGAGGAACCTCCATACTGCTTTCCACAATGGTTGAACTAGTTTACATTTCCACCAACAGTGTAGGAGGGTTCCCCTTTCTCCACATCCTCGCCAACATTTGTTGTTGTTTGTCTTTTGGATGGCAGCCATCCTAACTGGTGTGAGGTGATATCTCATTGTGGTTTTAATTTGCATTTCTCTGATGATTAGAGATGTGGAGCATCTTTTCATGTGGCTGTTGGCCATCTGAATTTCTTCTTTGGAGAAGTGTCTGTTCAGCTCCTCTGCTCATTTTTAACTGGCTTATTTGCTTTTTGTTTGTTGAGGTGCATGAGCTCTTTATATATTTTGGATGTCAACCCCTTATCGGATATGTCATTTATGAATATATTCTCCCAAACTGTAGGATGTCTTTTTGTTCTACTGATGGTGTCCTTTGTGTACAGAAGATTTTTAGTTTGATATAGTCCCACTTGTTCATTTTTGCTTTTGTTTCCCTTGCCTATGGAGATATGTTCATGAAGAAGTTGCTCATGTTTATGTCCAAGAGATTTTTGCCTATATTTTTTTCTAAGAGTTTTATGGTTTCATGACTTACACTCAAGTCTTTGATCCATTTTGAGTTTACTTTTGCCTGTATGGGGTTAGAGAGTAATCCAGTGTTATTCTCTTACATGTGACTGTCCAGTTTTGCCAACACCAGCTGTTGAAGAGGCTGTCATTTCCCCATTGTATATCCATGGCTCCTTTATCATATATTAATTGACCATATATGCTTGGGTTTATATCTGGGCTCTCTATTCTGCTCCACTGGTCTATGGGTCTGTTCTTGTGCCAGTACCAAATTGTCTTGATTACTGTGGCTTTGTAGTAGCACTTGAAGTCAGCGAGTGTAATTCCCCCTGCTTTATTCTTCTTTCTCAGGATAGCTTTGGCTATTTGAGGTTTTTTGTTATTCCATATGAATTTTAGAATGATTTGCTGTAGCTCATTGAAGAATGCTGTAGGTATTTTGATAGGTATTGCATTGAATCTGTAGATTGTTTTAGGCAGGATGGCCATTTTGACAATATTAATTCTTCCTAGCCAAGAGCATGGGATGAATTTCCATTTATTAGTGTCCTCTTTAATTTCTCTTAAGAGTGTCTTGTAGTTTTCAGGGTATAGGTCTTTCACTTCCTTGGTTAGGTTTATTCCTAGGTATTTTATTCTTTTTGATGTGATTGTGAGTGGAATTGTTTTCCTCATTTCTTTTTCTGCTAGTTCACTGTTAGTGTATAGGAATGCAACATATTTCTGTGTATTAATTTTGTATCCCGCATCTTTGCTGAATTCAGATATTAGATCTAGTAGTTTTGGAGTAGATTTTTTAGGGTTTTTTATGTACAATATCATGTCATCTGCAAACAGGGACAGTTTAACTTCTTCCCTGCCAATCTGGATGCCTTTTATTTCTTTGTGTTGTCTGATTGCCATGGCTAGGACCTCCAGTACTATGCTGAATAAAAGAGGGGAGAGTGGGCATCCTTGTCTTATTCCCGATCTTAAAGGAAAAGCTTTCAGCTTCTTGCTGTTAAGTGTAATGTTGGCTGTGGGTTTGTCATATATGGCCTTTATTATGCTGAGGTACTTGCCCTCTATCCCCATTTTGTTGAGAGTTTTTATCATGAATGGATATATAGTCTGCTTTTTTAATTGAGCTTATCACAGTCATTTTTTTGTGTTGCTACTTAATCTTCTTAATGAAGATTTTACTCTAAAATATTTTCACAGCTTCCTATTGAGTTTCTTCTCAGGGATAACATTTTGGACTATGGACTGCTTGTCCATCAGGGTTACCCTAGCCAAAATTTATGGAATTCAGTTGCTCCAGGGTTTACTTCTCTATGCTGGTCATGTTTCTGATGTGTTTTTTCTGTGCATGATTCTGTCCATGTGACTTCTCTGCATTAAATTCAACACATTACGGTCACAGTTAAGGACGAGGTTCATACCATGGGGCACCATGAAAGGAAAGGAGGGAGGGAGGAATGGACAGAAAGATTGAGCACAAAGGAACTATAGACAACCACGATGGCGACCCTCACCCTCCAGATGTCCTCTCTCAGGAGCTGGTCCCTGGCCCCAGCAGCCACTCATTGGTAGGGAAGTAGACAACAATGAAATAGCTCTTTGCAGTTGTTTCTGTGGCTGGACCAAAACTTTGCCTTTATCTTCTTAGCCTGAGAGCGCTCCCTGGGATGGGGGTTCCCGACCAGGATACTGCAGTGCAGGGCACCGGGGCTTAGGAGCATGTGGACCCAGCTTCCAATCCCAACTTTGACATTGTTGAGGTCTCCAGTCTTCCTGAGCTTCAGGGCCTCATTTATAAAATGGATACAAAAACACCTAGCATACAGGTCTGTTGGTTAAATTCAATTCAGCGATATATTTTGAGAGCTAAGGTGCAGACCGGGGAATAAGATAGCCAGGGTCACGCACCGGTTGCAGAGGAAACCAAAGGTCGCACATGGACGTGGGCTAAATCTGCCCTGCTGGTGGGCTTGGTTTTGACCTCACAATGTTTGTTTTTATATTATTACTGTGAGATTGATGCTGCCCTGAGAAGTTAGAACCTCATTAACGTAGAGGCAGTGGGTTCCCGCCGCTGCTGGGAGCTGAGAGGTGGCTATGCCTGCGGGAGGAGGTCTGGGTGCTCCAGTCCCCACTGTGCCCATCTGTGTGCTTCCTTCAGTAGCGCACAGCCCCTGGGGGCCTCTGCGGTTGAAGTCCCTGATCTAGACTGCATATGAAATGACTGGTTCATGCCTGGCAGAAAATTTCTTGTTGCTCCTGAGAGTTTGTTGTTATATTAACACATGGGTTTAGTGATCTCAGGTCTTAGGAAAGTGAAAAGGAGCTCTCCATCCCAAGCTGCTGGGAACCTTTGCCCCAGGAATCCCCCACGTGTGTTCCACAAAGAGTCTGAGCACCACAAAGCCAATGGTCTGTTAACGGCTGTGTCCTTGGTGCTTGGAACAATGCCTGGCACTTTGTAGCTTTTCAGTAAATGTCTCTGTAGTGAAATCCAGACAGTGCTGGTTATTATATTTTTTCTTACTAGCGCAACTAAGTCTATGATCTCACTGTCGTACTCACAATTCTACTTCTGCAGAGTGGTAGAGCAATTTATAGTACAGTCCAAGTTCCAGTGTGCTAATAAATCGCTCAGACTTCCAGGGTAGCAAGGTCTTATTTATTAAGCATACCACCACTGTTCTCTTTCTGGAGAGAAATTGGTCCTATGCTCTGTGAGTAGTTTTATGTCTTGATAGTTTATCCATCAGAAGGACATTTCCACTATCCATCTCTCGGACTGGATACTGTTTGCCATACACTTTGGCTGTGTCTCACTGTCCCTCATGACTTAGCATATACCGTAAGAATAAGAAATAAAACAGCACTCAACCCGAATTAGCGCTTGATGATTTCTAAAGTTCCTTTCCTAATTTAACTACTTCTACTAAGAAATGTGTTCCACTCACCTTTTTGATGTCTCAGACCCATCACTGCACATAGGACGCTGTCCTAGAGTGATGCTCTGAGGGGTATGAATGGATGTGTGGCACTATTTTTTCCTCTACATTGAATGACACCCAAACATTCTGACCATTTGGGTTTTTATGCCTGTTATGTACAGCTTGGACTTATTCTCCACAATTACTGCTTGATGCTGCCTTTTTTTGCGAATCTCTACTGGTACCTACTCTCCTTTATAGGTACGTATAAGCTAATAGAGGCAAATTAAAAAGATAATTAAGCTTGCTTGAACACATTATTAGACTCTGGAAATAAGACAAGGTGGCATCTGTGTGAGCAAAGCAAATGGTCTGCTCAGTCATTTTTACCTCCTTCCAGATTCTTGTCTGTGTTTCTTAATTATTGAGGTCACTAATAAGTAACCTTAAATTATAGGGTTTCTATAACTGTATTTACTGTGGTTCTGGGTCACTCTCATACACACTTACAAAATCATGACCCAAACAGTCCTGTTTCAGAGCAATGTTGAAAAAAGATGACGCGCTCATTGGCCGAAATGCGTCATTTGCTTGCTGTCCGGGAAGATGTATTGACTGCCCCCTGGGCTCCTGGGCTCCGCCTTGCCCTTCCTTCTCTTGCCCTTCCACTTCCCCCAGTATCATGGTGGGTTTCAACACACACTCATCCCTAAACATCCACCTTTACCTCTAGTGGCATCACTCTAGTACAGCGTCCTGTCTGCACTGATGTGTCTGAGACATCAAAAAGGTGAGTGGAACACATTTCTTAGTAGAAGTAGTTAAATCAGGAAAGGAACTTTAGAAATCATAATATGCTAAGGTGGGTTGACTGCTGTTTCATTTCTTATGGGTGGAAAGCCTCTTTCCACCCAATTTTACATCACATCGCCCAAGATAGCTTACATGTTTTTGATCATAAACTTGTATTTTGAGGTAAATTTTTATTTTACAACTCACAAGAAGTTGCATGATCATACAGATAGTTCCATGCGCCCTACTCCCAGCTTCCTCCAGGGATAGCTCACGTGACCACAGCACTTTGCCCAAACCAGGAAACTGATATCAACATACACTTCTGTTGACTCAGAGACAGACTTTATTCAGATTCCACCAGTTTTGACATGCAGCTAAGGGCCTCAGTGTCGCAAGGCAGGACCCACCTTGGAAGGCAGGAAGGAGGAGGACACCAAGAATGTGGAACAGGGGATTTAGGGGAAAAGACGAGGGCTAGATGTACACACATAACCCTTACCTCATCATGATTAAACTGATTTGTGCCTCTTATTTTTCGCCCAGGGAAAACCTGGTGCCTCAGGACCACCTGGCAGCAAAGGAGAAAAGGGCGACATGGTTGTATCGAGAGTTAAAGGTGAGCCTTTAACTTAGATCCTTCCCATTTTATGAATGATATATGAGCCATCCTGTTGGATCAATTTTCCCTGTGACCACAGATCAATTCTATCACAGGATGTAGGATGTTGAGATTGCTTTAAAAAGTACTCCCTGCCCTTTACAGAGATGAGAGTATGCTGAGCATCAAATCCTCTGTCTCTTATTTGAAAACATAAATGCTCCTTGAGTCACATAGTCACATCCTCATTGTTGCAAACTTGGGTTTGAAACAAGAGCTCCTTTGACTTGCCTAGTGTGTATTAACTGCATTAAAGTATCCTGTATTAATCAAAACTATTTTGGTCATAAGTGACAGAAACCCACCTTGGGTTTTTCTGTAACCCAGTTAAAGAAAAAAAAAAGAGTAATTTTTGGTTCACCTAAACAAAATCTAAAGGTCAGATGCAGGGTTTGCATGGGAACAGCTGGATCCACGGCCTCAAATACCATCAGGAGGCTTTCCCAGCACCTTGTATCTTTCATTGCGCCATCTGCAATTTCTCCACAAGACTATCCTCTGGGTTGTGGGTCCACCCCCAGGAAGCTTGCAAACAGATAGGAAAGAGACCTCTACCTTCTCAGCTCCACTTAGAAAAAAAAAATTCTGGGAGGGTTGGGGTAGCCTAGGGCAAGTGGCCAATCACTGACGGCTCCCCCAGTCACTGTGGCCAGAGGGCAGAGTACCAGGTTTGACGCCACACAAGCAGGGGAAGATTCTGGCGTTCTCCGAGCCTCCACACACCCTCCTTGTCAGAATGGGAAAAGGAACCTTTCCCAAACAGGAGATCCAATGCATTTGGCAATATCATTCTCCCCTCTGTCTTTTGCACGTGTGACTTTAGGCAACTGAGACACTCAGAGGACTCTGTCAGCCACACAGTGTCAAGGGCATTGCTTTTATCTTAGTTCTGTTTCCTTCTACTCCACTCACTGCTGGAAAGGGCTGGAATACCTTTTGACCTTTTTTCCCAGGGCACAAAGGAGAAAGAGGTCCTGATGGCCCTCCAGGATTTCCAGGGCAAGGGGGACAACATGGTCGAGATGGACGTGCTGGAGAAAAAGGGGATCCAGGACCCCCAGTATGTATAATTCTTCTCCTGCTATAGAATTTCACTTTCTTATGTGGTCACAAAGCATCTATTTACTCCTTCTCAATTTAAAACAGCTGTAACTCAGTAAAATGCCAACATGCTATAAGCCAGAGTCACCTTTGAGTCACTTCCACAAAAAAATGATTGTTAAAAAGTTATGGCATAATTGCAGACAGTCTAAACCATCAGTAGCAGTTCAGTCAAAGCAAGAATTTCTGTCCCCCATCTTTGTGTCATTCAGTGGTGTTTATTGCCTTCTGGGGCCCTTGTAGCTACAAAGTCCCCCTGATTTCAGGTCTGTTAGGTTGACTCTCTAGGGTGGAGGATAGAGCACAGGTCCTGATTATTACCTCCAGTTCTGTCCCCTGGTGGAGAAGCACATGAGGGGAAGTGGCAAGCAAGGAAGAGTGCCCTAGTGAAACCCGCTGAATTTATATACCGACTGAAGGAGAATCCCTCCACTGACAAAGGATATTTCTGCATTTTTCAAACTTGTTTTGGGTGGAGACCTTGTGTAGAAAATAGAAATCATAAGAAAAAGACTATGAGACATGATCTGGCGCAGAGGACCGGAAAATGCTTGGGTAAATGAGGTATTTTGATGCTCACAATGCCACAGGAACTGAGCCGGGTGTTTTACTCAGATTAGGAGACTTCTTAAGAGCAATTATCTTTCCAATTTTAAGGTAAGAAAATGGCAGCTTAGGGTATGTTACCCAAGGTCCCCTCTCTATCAAGTAGGCTAACAGGTGTGTAAACCCCAGTCTGCCTTATTCCAAAGCAGGAGCTCCTTCCACTAGACTGCGGGCCTGCCATTGGAAATGTTGTAATTGGAAAGCCACGCTCTGATTTTGCAGGGACTCCTTCAGACAAAATATGCAGGAATAGGAGGTAGAAGCTTAGAAATCAGGTTAGATGGTGTTATAGCTTTCTAGTCTTTGGGCTGATATCAAGTATTGTTAATGATATCTGCTTTTGACTTGATAATCCCTTTAGACTTGGTAACGAATATAATTCATTCTTCAAGTTAAGAAACTATTTAGGAACCAGTGTTACTGAGCAGTAATTGTCATCATGTACTGATCTACTTGTGAAAAACCAAAGTGTGTCTACAGATCAAACTGGGAGAGGAAATCTCTATTACACCCTTGGGGAGGAGGTCATGCTAGGTTCAGTCAGACTCACAAGACTCTCATGGACCACCTCTGGGGCCAGGCCACTCAGGATGGAAGACACAATCTTCAACTTGCCAGGCATCAGGCATCGCTCATTTGCAAGAGTCCTTGTAACTGTTCATTCATTCTGCGTGCAAAGAGATGAGGCCCCCATGTGGCAGATGTGCGAGCAGGCCCTGCCTGCAGAGCCTCATTCCCTTGCTGGAGCTGTTACCTCCAGAGCATGGCTTGTGGGAACCTCATAAGGAACTTGCCAATTACAGGAACCACCAATGAAGCCCCAACAAGGGCCCCACTGGTCTTACTAGTTTTCCAGACCAGATGCAAATTTTGCAGCCAGGGATTGATTTCACCATAAGCAATATTGCCTCATAATGTAGTTAACATCCAATTTTTGTGAAGTTCTCAGAACAAACTAGACAGTTAAGGTCAAACTCTCACAAAGGAGGTAAAAAGATTTGTCAGCCCTTTGCCCACAAATGTGGAGGGTGATGGAGTATCCCTGTATCTTCTCATAAAAATGCAGGAGAACAATTTCAAATACATAAGAACATATTCAATTTGTATGCCCATTACCTCCCTTAATTTGCTTATTTCTATATTATGTTGACTTGACATTAGAGAGTGGTTCTCCATAAAATTTCTTACTCTGTATTAAAGACAACACACATATAACTTTCTGAATTTGAGGCATAATACATACACCCCAACAGCAATATATGTCTGTAAGTAAATATGTATGTAAGATATTAAGAAGACTCTAAGTTAACCATTTTAAATTATGTTTGCAATTGAGAAACAGTCTCTTGGAATTATTATGTTTGCAATTGAAGTGTCTCTTGGAATTATAAGCTTTCTGCATGCGTCACTATCGTGATGGCAGAAATAAATAAAATTCTATAGGTTATGACAATGACTGCTTTGAGTTTATGAACTTTCATGGATTCTAATTGACTCATCATGCAAATATTTCCAGGGGGATCATGAAGATGCAGCCCCAGGTGATAAAGGGTCTCCTGGGCCTCGGGGTCCTCCTGGAAGAGCAGGACATAGGGGCCATCCAGGACTGGGATTTCCTGGTCCCCCAGGACAGAGAGGGCAACCAGGAGCTCCAGGCCATCCGGGCGAGAGGGGCCCTATGGGCTTGAAGGGTCCGAAAGGTATTTGAACATTTTGTGTGGCAGAATGTCAAGTGAATTCATGGAAGCTGAAGTGAGCATCACTTCCTCGCAAAGTCACTATCGTGATGGCAGAAATAAATAAAATTCCATCAAGCCTAGAATGCTGTCAAACAAATAAAAGAATTACAGCACAATCAATATTTAAAACAAATCTTTAAAATGATAAGATGTCTTTGTGGCTTTATTTGTCTGGCATACCAAAATTGCCTTTCACTCATTTCTGAGAATCAACTTATGCAATTTGAGTATATTAATATTACATATATATTCAAAATATATATTGTTTTACAATGTTTTGAGAAAACGTAGTGTGTCTTAATAAAAAAACACTTGTATTTCATTTGAAAAATCCACCATTGTCCATTAAAACCCATTTGTAAGCATTCTAGGAAGAAAAAAAAGACTTCAAATATATTTGACAGTTATATGAATTTTGAACAATAAAGTGACTTGCAGTATTATAGTTGAAAACTTTTTAAAAGGTTGGGAAGATATATTTAAGATATTTTCTTCTGTAATATGTACACATACCTTGGCCTACATTGTTAATTGTGAAATTTTAAAATAAAATAGTATCTTTGATTCTCGCTTTGAAGACAAAGAAAGGGAAATACTTTCATATTCAATAAGGTCTATGATCATGGCCTGGGACCCATCAAAATCTAACATTATTTTTATTCATCTGATATGTTTTTGACTTGAGAGCATGTGACATACAGGCATACCTCAGAGATACTGTGGGTTCAGGTCCAGACCACGGCAATAGAGCAAACAGCACAATAAATCAAGTCAAAGTAATTTTTTGGTTTCCCAGTGCATAGAAAAGTAGTTTACGCTATAATGTCGTCTATTAATTGTGCGATATGTCTAAAAAAGCAACATATATTCCTTAATTTAAAAACAGTTTATTGCCAAAAAATGTTAACTGTCATCTGAACTTCCAGTGAATCATAATCACTGATCACAGATCACCATAACAAACACAGCCACAATGAAAACGTTTGAAATATCACAAGAATTACCAAAAATGTGACACAGACACATGAAGTGAGCAAATGCTGTTGGAAAAATGGTGCCAGGAGACTTGCTTGTCACTGGGTTGCCGCAAAGCTTCAGTTTATCCGAAATGCAGTATCAGCAAAGTGCAATAAAGGGAAGCTGAATAAAACGCAGTATGCCTGTGTTATTTCTATTATAAGAAAGAAATGTTCCATTTTAAAGAAGGGAACTTCAGAGGCATAAGGTTTCGTGTCTTATTTTCCTCAACAATAAAAAATGGGGGATGACAATAACCGCACTGTCAAATCATGCAACAAACAGGAGACAATATATTTGAAGCCCCTGATACGTGTCAGGTCCTCAATAAACAGTAGCTATTATTAATATCTCACCAAGTCTTTTCATTTGCACAAACCCCACACCCAAACGAGGAAGCAAATCTTCTGAACTCAATGTTGAATGTTGTTGCTATTTCCTGATTTATTAAAGTTTCTGAATCTATCCTATGGGTCTATAAATACATTGTATTCTCTAGGTTACTAAAACTGATAATTCTTAGAATCAATGTTTTTCTTATTTCCCCTTGTGTTTGTAACTGTTTGGCAGTTGAAGTTCAGATTTCAGGATAAGTCCTCTAGAAATTCAAAATAAAAATAATTCAAGTGCTCCAATGATACTTGGGAGTCTTCCTTTGAATTCCACATGGACTATATGAAAAAATACCTTGACTGAGCTGTCATCGAGATTCACATTACATTGGGCTGTGAATTATGTGAATGATTCTTTTTTTTTTCATTCCAGGTGATACAATTCCTTGTAATATAACCTATCCTGGGAGACCAGGCCCTCCAGGTTTTGATGGCCCGCCAGGTATGATCAGTGAGAAGTTACTGTCTTACACATTTCCTGGAGTAAAAGAATTGGCAAGATAGATGAACCAGCAGCAAATCCTCAGACAACTAGTTAAGATACCTCTGAAATTATTATAAAGTTATGAGGGACTGCGGGAGAACAGAATTTGTAGTGATTCACATTGGGGTTCTAGTCTACTGGTGCAGGTGCATGCCAGATGGGTTTCTCATATCTCTGTGAAGCAAAATTTACCTTGATTTGATCACAAATCAGTAAAAATGTCTACCCCTTGAGAATTTTAAAACTGTATCTTTCTTTTTTTCCTGTGCCTCCAGAGTGAAAAATGCTCATCTGCTTACTGCCTCTAAGTTTTACTCTATTCTGTGTCCCAAGAGATCCGAATTTCTGGCCAGAAACAGTCCGAAAAATGCCCACATATCTGCAATCCCTGCTGTACTTTTACACAGCCACTTCCTTTGAATCAATCACTTGTTTAGAGCTGAATTAAACCCCAAATCTACATAAGGGATGTTGCCTAATTATTTTTTATTTGTATAGAGTTCTAGCAAATGCCAGGTTATATAATCATAATACACATACATTTTCTGTGTTCAGCAAAGCACTGTGTTTCATGTGGATCTTAATTACCAAACTATGAAACAAAGACTTTAAAAGTGAAAAAAAAGTACTAGCATGGGTATTAAAGGTGACTTTTCTTGCCCTATGTAAAAAAAAAAAAACAAAAAAACATTTAAAGGTTAAATGATGAATGGCCTTTATAATATCTACACTGATCTATTGCCTTCTATAACCATTAGCTTTCATCACAAAAAATATGTAACAATCGCAAAATCCCAGTGGGCTAAGAACAAATAATTTTCTCTCTTATGGGTCTGCAGGCTGGTTGGGGTTCAGCTGATCTAGCATGGTCTCTACTGGCTAGATGCCTGGCTCCTGGTCACATGCAGTTCTGCAACATGCATCTGGTTGCAGGGCCAGGGGGTGGTCCTCTCAGGTGATTGCAGAAATGCAAGGGAGTGCACCCAGCTTCTCAGGCACAGTTCACACCCCTCATTGCTTCATGGTTGTTAATATCCCATTGGCCAAAGCAAGTCACATGACCACTCCCCAGTCCCAGGGTGGGATGTCCATGCCACCCACCGCATCGCAGTGTAGAGTGAAGCATTGCCGGCTGGCTGATTGACTGTCCATTTTCACACTTACTGGGAGCTTGTCATGGATGGATAAAAAAAGTTTCTGACTCCAACAGCTTTAGCCTCCAGAGAAGCAAACACTCAAACTTTAAGTTGGCCCTTGTACCTCCTTTGAAGTTATTTTAGCTAAAAATAACTCGAAGCGGGAATCACAGAATGTTTAAAATAAAAAACACCAATTCCTTTTCCAGGTGCTTTTGGCCTAGGCTTCATTCAAGAGCAAATGCAGTAAGATGCAGGGAAATAGATTTTGGCCTTTTCTCTGGTGCTTTCTCACCAGGCTACCATCTCTTCCCTCATACAAGGACAAGCTATGCTTGAATGTTGTATCTGAGACAGAACGGGAAGGTACCAAAAGCCTCATCTGAATGGTGATGGATGTCCCAGAGGCTCTCGGGAAGGATCCTTTACAGTACAGTTTCTGAGAAAGCACCTTAACAAAATCACTGTCTATGAAACACTTAATCAGAGCACATGACTCAAAATGATGATGTAAACCGGGCTAGGCAATATGTTTACTTCCATAAAGTAGAAATGCTCTACAACAGACTTAACATAGATTTTTTTTTAATCACCTATTTTGTTCTCATTTGATTTGTATTTTATTGAGTGTGTGTTTTGTCATTATTGTTTAGGTCCAAAGGGATCTCCAGGTGCTCAGGGCACTCCTGGGTGGAGGTGTTTGGATGGGCAAAAAGGTCAGCGTGGCAAACCAGGCATATCAGAAATACCTGGTCCACCAGGTAAATGTTTTTCGTTTAGGGATGTCTATATACTCTCGAAAACTGGATCATCTTAGTAAACAAATGGCCTAGGATCCCTAGATATTGGGGGAATAATGATTTTTCTGTATACATTAAGCTCTTAGCTGTGCTTCAATCATTTTTAGGTTGTGATAATTTTAAGTTCTCAGGTCTCCTTCTTCCTGAAGCCTGAATTATAGGCTATTATTATTGGTCTATTATGTGGTAGAAACTGCTCAGTCTAGCAGACTGTTTGCCAGTGAATGAAAACAATTAGGGAAACATCATTGGCTTACAGGAAATACAAAGTCACAATATATTTTCCCATAAAAGGTGGCAAACACAACATTACCTATTAAGTTATTCTTAACTTTAATAAGTACCCCTGTATTTTTAAAACTGTTTTTATCAGAGTAGTAATCTTATAGGTGTATAGGGTTTATATCTGTACATTTAACAATTTAAATAATTTTTTTCAATAGGTTTTCGTGGTGACATGGGAGACCCAGGTTTTGGTGGTGAAAAGGGGTCCTCCGCTGCTGGGCCCCCAGGCTCTCCTGGTTCACCTGGAGTGAATGGTCAGAAAGGAATACCAGGAGATCCTGCTTACGGCCACCCAGGACCTCCGGGAATGAGGGGTCTCTCAGGAGTGCCGGGGTTGAAAGGACTCAGAGGTGATCCAGGACGTCCAGGGGCCACAGGTAGGAGGGCTGTGGTGTCCTGGCAGTCCATAAAACCGGCTTAGCTCAGGAACAAGCCACTTAAGAGTATTTAGCCTATCTTGCCTTAGAAATCTAGAAGGTGAAATTTTACTCAAGCATCTTCCCTCATATACGGGTACATGATCTGCATCTCTAATGTTGCTTTTACATTTTATTCATTTTCAAATCCAGGGCAGCTCACAGTGGGTTCAGTCAGCTCAGTGTGATTCAGCAGCCAGTGCAAGTCTGCCTGCTTTGAACTCAGGACAGTTTGTTAGTGCTGTAAAACACCCCAGGATCTTAGACTGTAACCCGCCCACTGCCAATGCCAGGTGGAAGAGGACAGGATAGGCTATGGGGAAGAACGGCCGAGGGGCAGAGCAGTGCAGGCTGGAGCTCTGCAGGGAGAGCTTCACTGGGGAGCTGGGCACCGCTGAGCCCTGGCAGACAAGCTGTATTATCTGGACAGGAGACGCAGAGGAGGGACTCTCATTCCAGCAGGGGTAGCCAGCAGGGCAGCAAAACGCAGAAAAGGGAAGATGACCCTGGCACAGACTCACCTTGTTTTCTGAAATCACTAGATTCTTTAGGACACCCAGCAGAGTTTTTCAGATTTTAACATACTTAAAAATAATCCTGGGTGGTGGTTCATTAAAATCACCATCTCAGGAATTCTGATTCATTGCATCAGAATTGGGGGTGGAGGGGGAGCAGTCTGGTCTGAACTTTAGCCCCTTGGGTGATGGTGACTGACTGTGGACCCAGATCAGACTTTTACAAACACTGCTCCGGGTCTTTTCTAAGAGTGGATGGGCCAGCGCTCAGAGTGCAATGTGCAGGGGTGGGGGAGGAAGCCCCATTCTCTGTCTTCAGGGAGATTACTTGGTAGTTTGTAAGTCAAAATATTCATAAAGAAAACCCCAGTTAATTGGAAAATAATAAGGTAATATATTACATGAAAATATTTTTGACCTAGTAATCCCACTGTCTCACTTGTTGTTAAAATGTAAAGGAACAGTTCAACAGAAGATGTAGGTCAGTATGAAAGTATCTCTTGTAGTATTATCCACAACAGAGAAACAAATGGAAACAAAGAGAGTTAAGTAATATATGCACACCCACTCTCTCTTTCTCTAAGGGCTAGTATTCGGCTATTAGAAATTAAAATTAAATTTGTGAAGACTGTAACAAAATGGAAACCATTTGCAGATTAATACACAATGTGCAAAACCCAACAATTGAATGTGCACTGTGGTTCCTACTTTAAAACTGTGAACAGATGAACCTCCCATATGAATTAGGTCAGGGTGTGGAATCATGTGGGATTTATTGTTCTTTCTGAAGATGACATTACCTTTCCAATCAATAGAAAGTTGAGAGTTCAAGTGATGAATTGTCTTATAAAATACAAATTTATACAGTGCAAGCTGGATATTGTAAGTATTGGGGCAATTTGGTGTAAAGCCTGACACAGTGTGAGAAGGCTAATTAAAATCAAGAAGCGCCACGTGGTTTTTAATTTGCATAAGCAACTTCTTTGTTGTCTACGTGCCCTTATCAAGTAACTCTCCCAGCAGTGCCTGGTTTTCCCATTCTTTTGGAGCTATCATCTAAGATAAGAAAATCCTTTCAGAGACTTAATTTCTTTGAGCTTGGAGCCAAGATGAAAATGTTTACTTCTGGTATTGATATGCATAAACCCTTTGCTGTAGGCCATCTATATAGTCTTCTGCCATGAGTGTCACAGATGCATCATATCATTTCAGGGCCAACAGGCATGCCCGGATTCCCGGGCCTCAAAGGTCCCAAAGGCAGAGAGGGAAGTGCTGGGTTTCAAGGTATCCCAGGTCCACCTGGCCATTCCTGTGGAAGAGGCGCTGCTGGGATACCAGGGCAGCCGGGTCTCCCTGGGGCTCCAGGCGGTCCAGGTGAGTGTCAACAGGTGTTACGACCTGTGGATGGTCTGGGGCTTCACCCTACCTACAAACAAATAAGTCTGTTGCTCTTTTATGGCTGCCAGCATAACCAGGACTCCTGGCAGAGACGAAGGACTTTATTATTCACGGTGCTGCAAGGAGCACACGCTTCATGTTGGTTTGTGTCATTTCCGCATGTCACCCAAGTCTCATCGGGGCAACAGCATGGGGCTAGATCAACGCCATACACACAGGGGGTTGCGGCATCTGAGAGGATCCCTGAGCTCAGGGAACCCCTGCTTTATAGTCACCTGCAGGTCAGCCTGCTTTCTGTACTGGGGGAGGTGCTGTATCAGCTGCCAAGGTTGCTCACTACAAGCACAACCTTGGGAAATAGCCCAGACAAAGAGCCATTAGGACCTTGTATTTTTGGCACACCGGTGAGATGTGCAGGGGCTCGAGAGAGCCAGGAAAGGGTGTCTCTCAACATGAGGTGTCAGGTAGCTGTTTCCAGTGTGATCTGCATTTCATCCTTCAGATTGTCCCGTTACTTAAATCCCACTGCATTTATCCAAATGCAGGAATGTGCCCTCTTGAAGAACTGAAATGAGATTGGGGCAGACTCTGCCACTACCACTTAAGTTCTAGCACCAAAGATACTGGATGCTGTTGCTCTGATTTCTACAACTCTCTCTTCAACCAAACAGCCTGAGCGACAGTAACTTCGCTGTACCTTCAGGACACACCTGGAAAGTTTTCTTCTATTAGCTTTCCCCCCTAAGAGTAAATACAAATAATATGTTTGTTCTTTATGCTTATCCATTAAAAAACCCAACTCTTTACAATATGCGTGCATCTCTGCTGGGAAATATTTATCAAGTAATCTGTCTTTATAGCAGCCGAAAAAAATATATCCTTAGATTGATGGAGAGCTGCTGTTAAATTAGCTGATAAATATTGGTTCATCAGTGATACATACACAGTTTAAGCTACCATGAATATTTTTGTCCTGCCTGGGTGTGAAGCCAGTTTTGGTCTTTATGCACCGTTATCACTGTGGTTTGTCTCAGGTGCCCCAGGTTGGAAAGGACAGCCAGGAGACGTGGGGCCCCCTGGACCAGCCGGAATGAAGGGCCTCCCTGGAGTCCCGGGACAGCCAGGGGCTGATGGAGCCCCAGGGCCCCCAGGAGTCCTAGGCCCCTTGGGGGATGAGGGCCTTCCTGGTCTTCCAGGCCCAAAGGGTAGGTAGCTTTTATTCATTATTCTTGGCCCTCCTCCACACACACACACACACCACTTTATAACCTGGAAATCCATTGTCAAGTGAAGACTATCCCACATGGCCGATTTACTGTTATATTAGCCTGATTCTTCCCTGAGTGACATCTCCCTTCTTGTCGTCTGCATTGGTATTTCCGGCGGCAGAATATTTTGCTATAAGGAAAGGGGAAAAGTTGGGGGGTAGGTTGAGTCTACAGAACCCAGAGACACTTCTGCTCAGTGGACTTGGTAGAGCTGCTCAAGTGTAGGGTCATGGCTGATGTACTTCCACTTTGGACGGCCCCACCCTCCACCCATGTCCTCCACGCTCAGTTCTCTGAAACAGGATCAGGGCTCAGAAACAGGAGGCCAATGCTTCAGATGTATATGGTGGAAACCTGGACTGGGTGGAAATGTACAACCATTATATTCGGTGAGCCATTACAAATGCTGAGTTGAGGGGAGTGCACATCTCTACGTGGATAACAAAGAACATGGGTCTAGGAACCAGACTAGCTTTTAAAATGCCCTATAACTTCATTTTCTCTTTTCATCAGGACCCCAGGGGCTGCCTGGCTTCCCAGGTTTTCCAGGAGAGAGAGGAAAACCTGGCCCAGAGGGACACGCTGGCAGAAAGGGAGAACTCGGAGAGAAGGGGTGGCCTGGCTTCCTGGGAGACCGGGGAGTGAGGGGTGCCAAAGGTAACTGCAGTTAATAGCACAGTGATGAAACATAGGTTGTTTACAGTATTTGATCAGCCCATATAAATATGACTTCTGGAAAATAAAATGGGAAATGAGACCATCCTGCAGCTTGGATTCCTTGCCTTTTGGACCTCTGGTGTTTGTTTTAGAATTTTGAGCAAAATTCATTTTCCTTGCCTTTCAACCTTATTGTATATAACTGTGGGAAATAACTGCACCATTAATAGAAAAAAATGAACAAGTGCTTTGATTTATAGCTATGGGGTTTCAGAAACTCTTCTCCCCTGTTGGGAAAGGGGTACAGGTAGGGCTCCTGGCCCTCAAACCCTGTTGGATTTTTTTCCTTTTTTTTTAGTATGAGAAAAACAAAGGTTTTCTGTATAGATCTGGATAGTAAATGTTTTAAGCTTGCAGGCCATGTGGTCTCTGTTGAAACTACTCAGCTGAGCTTTGTAGCATGAAAGCAGCCAGAGACAGCATGTAAACAAATGAGCATAGCTGTGCCCCAGTCAAATGCTATTTATGGATACTGGAATTTGAACTTTGTTGAATTTGTACACGTCATAGTGTATTATTCTTGTTTTGAGTTTTTGCTCCAACAATTTAAAAGTGCAAAACCCATTCATAGGTCACTGATTACACAAAACCTGGCAACTGGCAGGCTTTTGCTCACAGGCTATGGTTTGCCCATCTCGAAACTACAATGAGTCCACTTTTCATCTGGAGCGTGAGCTGCGTTTTGTCCAAGCCTCATTGAAAGAGAGACTTTTCATTGCTATAAAACATAAAACTGTGAAGACCACTGGTTTAAATGATCTGTGCCCATTCCTGTTAAATATTTACTTTTGCCACTGGGCCATGAGGCTGCAGGGTGAAGGTAACATTTCATTTCCAGTGTTCAGACTGAATGCTCGACAAGTTTTAGAAAGGAGGTTTTTGTTCTTAAAGCCCTTTATGCAAATAGCCTCCTGTTTAATTCAAGTTACTTTTACTTCTCAGTTGATTGATTCTACTAGGGTTTTTGTGTTACTCCCCTCTAAGTATGTAGAATCAAGGAATCAAGAGTGACTCTTCGCTAGCTTAGGTAAGTGACGTTTGTCATGCTATTATGCTCTGCAAAAAAAATTTTTTTTAATGCTTTGTAATGTTTTCGAACCATGGTGTAAAATATTCCCACCATGGCACAAATATCCCTGCTGTGGCTAATTAACCCCATGAGCTGTTTAACAGCTCACTTCCAGAATTCTTGGATTGTTAGTCACTGGCCCTCACCAGCACATTTCTATAACTGGACAGTGTTTACAAACACCAGTCAGGAATATCATATATCCTTCCTACCTTTTGGAATTCATGATGTAGAGAACCAACTGAGATAATTGTTCTTTTGATGTAAGGGAAATACCAGAGGACCGCTAGGAAAGGGAAGACAGGGAACTGGAAAATATGAGAAGGGCCATTCCACTGTACAAGATAATAAGACATTATTTTAGACCTGGAAGTTCGCAAGCCTGTCTTTTTTCACTTAAGACTCTGAGACCAGTTTGGCTGAATCAGCAAATATTCACTGAGCATTCACTGGATACCAAACCACAGTTCGGGACAAGCTGGGAGAGGATATAAAAGGCTCAGCCTGTCCTTTAGGAAATCAATCAGTGATGTTGATACTGTACAATCTATAAATATAAATACAGCTTAATAGATGAAATGGGAATTTACAAACCGTTGTAAAGAAGAGTCATGTGTATGGTGCTCTGTTTGTTTTAATCTTACATAATTAATATCTAAAGGAGCAAGAGGACCCCCGGGAGATGAAGGAGAAATGACCATAATTTCCCCAAAGGGGAAAACCGGGGAACCTGGACCTCCTGGAGATGGTGGATTCCCAGGAGAAGGAGGTAAACAGTTATGTTGTTTTGAACTGTATCAAATAAGTTGACTTATTTACAGATTTTTCACACAACATATGTTTAGGCAACATTCCCACTAACACTGAGATCAGAAAAGGTCATTTTTTTAGATACAAGTTTATAGTAATGAACCTGTTGGTGCCTCTTTGTCTTTTTTGCTTTTTCAGGAGAATTTAGCTGAAGTTCACATGTATTTATCGATTTGGATATTCCAAACTAGGATCAATCCTGAGATATACATACAATATCAGTTCCAGGTTGAAAATACCACTGGTTGGATGGCTAGTACTAAAATGAATTACACAGTATCTGTCCAAATCATTTGAGCGGTGCTTCTCTGTCCTCAGTGTGTGTATGCATTCTCCGGGGGGCCTCTGAAAAGGCAGGTTCTGAATCAGCAGGTGTGGGGTGGACCTGATGCTCTCTTTCTGACAACCACCCCAATGCCTGTGCTACTCGTCCTCAGAACCACTGTGTAGCAAGGATTTTGACCACTACATTTGGGCTCTCTTTCCTAAGCTCAGACTTCATCTGCATGAGACCTGAGTTCTTGTTTGACTCTCTCCTTAACTAGTTGTTAGGGGACAAATGGTTTAACTCCTCTGTAAGTTCTTCCTCATTTGTAAAATGAGTGTGTTACAGCTGATGACACGTGTGCTCACTCCCACCTTGGACAGCCCTGAGTCTGATCATGGGCAGCTTCTCCTACGTGAGGTCACTGAAGCCAGAGGGCATCCAGATGAGCCTTAGGGCAGGATTTGGGGTCCCAATACTTTTGGCTTCATCTCCTAACAGTAGGACTAAGAACCCCCCACCTCACTGTGGCCCAGCCTAAGATTTCCTAGAAGTTTGTAACACTTCCAACCCTATCAGGTGATAAAGGCAATCCTGGGATTCAAGGGAGAGGAGGAGAGCCTGGAAGACACGGACTGCCTGGATTCCACAGAGGGGAGCCGGGCAGAAATGGGCAGCCCGGGCTTCCCGGCCTCCCGGGCCCTCCAGGCTCAGCTGGGCTGAGAGGGACCATTGGTTTTCCAGGATTTCCAGGTGACCAGGTAAGCAGCTGCTGTTTTGGGAGGAAAGGAGTAATAAACTGCTTTTGTGTTGCCTGTAGGGAGTCATAATCCACCAGTGTACATCATTGCCCTGTTGCTAGCTTTTAGAATGAAAGAGGTGTGCCAAGGAAAGAGTGGAACATTCTGGAAGGCTATGATGTAGCTGGTTTCTGACCAGGGTCCGTGCCTGCTTCCCCTGGTACAGAGGACCAAGTCACTTACTCCACAGATTTACCCCCGAGCCTGGTTTAAAGGAAGGGGAAGACAGGGAACTGGAAAATATGAGCTGGGCCATTCCACTGTACAAGATAATAAGACATTATTTTAGACCTGGAAGTTCGCAAGCCTGTCTTTTTTCACTTAAGACTCTGAGACCAGTTTGGCTGAATCAGCAAATATTCACTGAGCATTCACTGGATACCAAACCACATTTCGGGACAATCTGGGAGAGGATATAAAAGGCTCAGCCTGTCCTTTAGGAAATCAATCAGTGATGTTGATACTGTACAATCTATAAATATAAATACAGTTTAGTAGATTAAGTGGGAATTTATAAATTCCATAAAGATATGCCTCATGACTGCTGGTTTACCAGAATAAAAGTCATCCAAAAAATAACCCAAATTCCAGTTTCTAAGCCTCCTATCTGTTTGCAGATATTAACAGATTTTGCTGTAAATACATTTGATCTTCACAATTAGCAAAACACCCCTTGAGAAGCCAGGAGATATAATAAATGTAGTAGCCTACATCATATCTTCTGGAAAATATATAATATAATTTACAGTCCATCTTTTGGAATAAAACAGACTTTTAAAGTTTTTGGTATGAAAATGATTTATAATCATATTTTATTTTGTATGAATTTATTCATCCAAACTTAAAATTCAGGTTATGTGATGCAATTATTACTTTGCAATAAAGTGTAGAGAACTGGATGCTGTCTGTTGGTGCCTACAATTCTGGAGGAGTTTTAGTAACTTTCAAAAACTGGACACATGTAGTAGTATGCTTGCAATGTATTTCCGAGTTTTTTTCTACTATTGCAAAATATAAAAACCAACTTGTCTTTGGAAAATTATAACTGGATCATGTCATGCATGTGCCATTTGTACTTGAAACCCAGTTAAGGTTTTATTTCTATTTCATTAAACTTACCAGGGTGAGCCGGGTTCTCCAGGGCGCCCTGGACTTCCTGGAATTGATGGAACAAGAGGACCTAAAGGTATGGTTTGGAAATATAGCAGCCATCCATCAAGCTCATGGTCCTGGGTGTTTGTAACATTGTGAGCAAGCACTTTGGCTTGAAAAGTAAAATTTATCAAACAATCTGCAACCTCCAAGGGGTTCTTTTGAACTCCACTAGATAGTCAGACACTCAAAACCCAAGTCATCCACATTTGTCATTCAGATGTAAGGGTACCAGGTAGAAAACAGCCTGCCTGCAGGGCACATCGGGTCCTCCTCCCCAGTGGGAGTCCATGCAGCAGTCCTTAGAGTGACTGCCGCTCCTTACATCACCGCTCAGGGGCAAGGGGACCAGATCAACTTCAGCAGGCAGTGTCCACCTTGGCTTAGGAGCCCCAGGCCACATAGGAGCCAGTGTCTCTTGTAAGGACTTTTCTATAGGTACAGGTTTTAGGTTCTCAGTTACAAGAGTCAGACACACAGAGAAGGCCAAAGCCACGATTTTCACCAGTTTACTTAAGAATTCCTGGGCCACATGTAATTTATAATTGGGTTATTTTTACCATAAGCCAAGGGTCAGCAAAATTTTTTTAAGGGGACAATCATAAATATTTTCAACTATCTGGTCTTTGCTGCAACTACTCAGCTGTGCATAAAAGCAACCATAGGCATATGCAAACAAAGGGGCATGACTGTGTTCCAATAAAACTTTATTTACAACAGGCTGCAATCTGTATTTGGCCTCACATGCCTTAGCGTATCTTATGTCAAAACAATGTTGCCTTTTAACACAACTGACATTCTAATTTTATCAGGTTTATAGGGAAACAGAAAGTTCACCCAGGGTCAAAAGTGTCCTTAGAGAAAGAGAAGTGTTATCAACCCTTTATCCAAACAAGCAAGCAAACTAAAATCAAGATGTCATAAATGGCAGTGTTTACATAAAACCTTTAATATTTTTTCTATCTTTGTATGCCATTGGGCTAATACTTTTTTTGAAATCTACTTTAAATGATTCACCTTTTTAACCTTAGCCTTAACCTTACTATCTGGGAATTTACAGGTTTGATGTGAAGTTATTTTATTTTAATACATGTTAAAATAAATAACCTTCAGCCATGAAACAGTAATTATTTAACTACCTAAAAATCCTCTCCCTTACCACCAATGAAACATGCTTTACACTTTCAGGGACAGTCCATGAATAATTTGGTTGTTACAACAAAAATGAGCTATGCACACTTATTTATTCAGAAAGAATAATCTAGATTTCTTCTTGAGAAATAGTTATAAATAGGATAGGTAAGTTTTCATATTTGAATTTGACATTCTATAGCTTCAGGGTTCAGAATTCATTCTTCTTCTGGTTACCTACACATTTATTATAGTACCTTTGCCTCTCTCAAGGTTCAAACCTACCTCTTATATCCTTCATACTTGCATTTGGCCATGTCTGCAAGGAACTGAAATGCATTCAAGGTACCTGGAGTAAAAGCTGTCTTGTGGACTCCACAGTGAGAGATACAGTTCTGCCAGACCATAGGGTAGTGGAACTTAGGCTTTGGGCAATGCAGGGGTTCTCTCTTGAGACTTTTCTGCTTTTCTCTATGTCAGTTTTTCACTTATCTGCCTATCAAGTGGCTTCATTATGCTCTATTCAGTATCCTTTCTGGGTCTTTCTGGATATGTTTGGATTGCACTCCAGCATGCTGTATATCAAGGCATCATGATAATCTATATCATGATAGTTCTTTTTATTTCTGCCTCAATAGCCACAGACCTCAAATTCTCACTTTTTATTCCAATTTCTTGAGTTAGCTGATCTGGGATGGACCAGGTTCCTATTCTACAAACAATTAGCCACAATTATGAGTATGGTCAGGTGGAAGAGAACTTCCATAAAGTATGGGTGGGACTCCTTAGAAACGGACGTTGGTAAAATATGCCTAATTAGTGTCTTATTCCCTTACAACCCCATATAGTCTTGCCCTTCCATAGCATACCATTCTGAATCCTCCATTTATACCTGGCTCCCAGCTATAATGCAAGACCTTGCATCTGGAAGGACACAGCAGCATTGTACAACAGCTCTCTGAGACTATGGGAAGTCATTGTCTACAGTGGCCTTTGAATGCGCTGTCTTTTGTGAAATCACCAATAAAGTGTGCCTTTGTGATTTTTTTTTTTACAAGGACACTGAGTTGAGCTTTCTTTCAGATAATTTGAAATGTGATGGCAGCAAATAAAACAGTAACAATTTCAGCTTTTTGTTTCTGAAACACAGTTTAAGGATACAGTCACTCAATGCCACACAGTTTACTCAGTAGAGACCTAAACTTGAAACTGTTTTAGGGAATTAAGAAATTTAAACTTATTAAGATATAATTTCTTGTGATTGTTATGAATATAAAGTTATGTGTTGGTATTTAAATGTGTGTGTTCAAATCACATCTTACATCTATGTTTCCATTTGTTCTTACGTAGGAAAATCAAAAGCATTTTTTCAAATATCCTTTCCTGGAATATTTGAAGATTAACTATGAAGACAAATATCATGAAAGTTGTTAAGTGCCTTGTGTGATTGTCTTAAATAATGTGATGTGCAATTTACCACTTACAGGAAACAAAGGTGACCCTGTAAGTCAGTTCGGCCCACCTGGCCCAAAGGGTGAGCCGGGGAGCCCTGGATGTCCAGGTATAGCTATATCTTTTTCTTATTAAAACAAAAAAAGAATAAGTTTGGTTTGAAAAATAGAATAATTACTTCATCTTCCTAGCTGACAATGATTTTATCAGTATTTTCTGCCCCCTTTGCCCATTAGAAAACACATCAGAAGGATTATGTAGGAACACTGCCATCACGTACCTGGCCTGGAAGGACGCTGGGATCATGCACCAGGGGTTCACAACCTTTTTTCCACCATGGTCCTATGACCTATGATGCTGGCATAACAATATACTCCCCTAGGCATGCCCTGATTTTTGACAGGTTGAAAATGATTATTGCAAAGCAATGAAAAGTTGGACTATTTTGCAATCTCCATAATTAAAAATATGTTAGCAGTAACCACTCACAGTGGCTACAGCTTCAGGTTACCATTGCAGGTCTTTCTTTCGTGCACAGAAGAGCATCGGTGAAAGCCAGCAAGGACTGCCATTGTTGAGCTGTATCACTGACTGTCTCATTTACTGAATATCTAATTTACTAAAAGCCAAACCCCAAAAATGTAAAACCTCATCACCCACAATAAATCTCAGTTGTTCAAAACAGTACTTTGTTTATCAGTGACAACTGACATGTGTTTTCTCAGAATGGGTCTTGACATACCAGTGGATTCTTGCCCTCTGGTCCAGGCCATGGCTGGCTACAGAGGACAAAATATACATACCCTCTAACTTAGTGATTCCGTGGTGGGAACTTAGCTTAAGCAAATAATCAGATAAGTGTACAAAGATGTGTGCACAGGGATATCCATTGCGTGGGAAGAACAAATGTTCATCCACAGATAACTGGTTAAAAAGGTCATGCCCAACGTCATTCAGCCGATAGTGGGCAGGTAAGAAACCAGGTTTGTAGTTAGATGGGTCCCTTGTAAATTAAAACATCTCATATTAATACTTCTATGCATTACTTTAATTTCTCTTGGGCAGTAGTCACATTTCATTCCATATGAGAGAAAGAACATCTGAGCATAGCTATTACAGGAAATTTTATTTCTTTGTTTTTATCCCATCAAATTGCTGTAATGGAAGAGTCTAATAGGAAAACAAGCTATGACAATGGCAAAAACTTCCTTTCCCTCCCTTTCATATGGCTCTTTTATCTGGGATGTGGTTAAATCAATTTAGATAGTAGAATATTTTAACTGAGATGTACAGCTTATGTGTACATGTGGAGTGGAAAATAGTTTTGAGGTTGGCATTACAGGGTTTATGGTAAGTACAAGGGAGAAGCCTCAGAAAGGGAAATTGGTGGTCCAAAGTCAGCCTCCACTATTCCTGTGCATGGGTCTCAGGCAAGTTGCTTATCATTCCTGAGCTGTTTCTTCACCTGTAAACTGTCCCAGTACATATTACAGGATCGTTCTGAAGATCAAATGAGATTCCGTGAAAACCATTTGTAAACTGAACATTGCTGCACAGATGTAACGTGTCCTTGTCATCATCGTCATTGGTTGGCAAACCGTTAGATTTTTCCACACTTACTGGTATTTTTATGTAAGCCCCTAAGATAGTAAGATTTTATAAGCTGAAAGTAGTCCAAAATGGAGGCATTTGCCTAATATTTCAGTTAAAAATCATAAATCTTGAGTTCTTTTACACTAGGCAAATTTTCTGGAAAACAAATTATTTCAAGAAAATTTGGAGTCATTTATCTGGTTGGTATAATTTCCCTGGTCTCCTGTGTTTACCACTATTTAATTGTTCTCTTTTCCTATGCCCCAGCTTTAGCTTAAAATTTTAAAAATTATGTCATCTGTTACTGACCAGCACAGAGTTTACCTAAATAGTCAGTTTCCATTGACTGGAAAAAGCGGCCTTGAATTTGCATAAGCCTAGCAAGAGGGCACAGATCTCCTGTACGTCTCAGAGGATCATGATTGTATGTGATTGTACTGGGTTCAATTCTGCCTCTGGCTTCAATTCCAAGAGAAAATACAGTGCAGATTCACTCAGAAGTTCTGTTCTTAATAAACTGATTGGGGAGGCAAGACTTTTAATATTTCAGTTTTTTCATTTGGAAATGAGAATGATGCTGCCTTCCCTTAGGACAGGAATGTTTTCAGGATAAATAAAATCACATACTACGAGTGAAGCTCATAGATCTTATATTCGATCAGGGAACAGGTATAGGCTAATAAGCTTGTTTCGTATGTGCTACAATAAATAATGACTGTGTTCCCCCCATAGGTTTGTAAATACTGAGCTACATAACCTATGTTATATATTATTTTATATATATATATATTTTATTTTATGTGTAATTTATTTGCAGATTCAAATGGTCATTTTCAGCACAGACTAGTGGTTTATCCTATAAATATAAAATATAAAATAAAAATACATATAGAAATAAATATAAATATTAAAAAGTAAAAATAGACAAGACTAGCAAGGGCTGTTGGTAGAGGTTTTATGGATTCACTGCCTCAAAGAGCTGCCTGCAACTACTCAGGAGTCTGGTCTTTCTTTCTTTAGGACATTTTGGAGTGCCTGGAGACCAGGGCTTGCCTGGCATTCAAGGGCCCAGAGGACCACCTGGAAGGCCAGGTCTGCCTGGCTCCTCTGGACCACCTGGGTGTCCAGGTATTTTGAAAGAAGCCTGGAGACTTCCTGGGTACTCACCTAATCTCAGTATATGCTAAAGAGCCAGTCTTGGCTTAGACCTGGGGTCAGATCTGGCTCTGCCATTTCCCAAACACGTGACTTTGGCTGAGTTTATATTTAAACCTACCTATTGCTCCCTGTGCATTGGAGCTGGTCCTGTCTCAGGGCGCCAGGTACACAGTGATGGTCTGGCAGATAAAAGCTCCTTTGCACGTACCCCGGGTTCACCTGCCATTCAGGATGCCGGCTTTCTTTTTTCCTGTGGTTGTTAGGCGCATATCACACACACAACCGGACACGGCTCCTCTTCCTGCCAGTTCAGATCAAAGTGAAAGTTATAATTGTAATTGGGAACTTTAATCACTCAGAAGTGCTTTTTCTCCTCCAGAGGTTAAGTGCATTTTTCTCCCTAGAGTTAAGAGGACTGGGAAGGAAAAGTAATAAACAATGTTCCCAGTTACCCATATATTAAGAACACGGATGACTTTCCCAGTCTGTGTTACTTGTGTCATCAGGGTATCTCTAAAACCTTCGTGTTGTCCTCAGGTAATCAAGGGGTTCCTGGGCCAAAGGGGCATCCGGGAGAAATGGGGGATCCTGGCCCAAGAGGCCTCATGGGGGATCCAGGCACGCCAGGCCTTCCAGGAATAAAGGGTAAGTCAGAGGCCCTACCTGTCAGAAAGCTCCAGCCCAAGAAGGGCAAGTTCACAGCACCTCTCCTGCACGAGTGACTCTGCTCTCTCTCAGGGCGCTTTCCCATGGGTGCCTGTTAGCTCCTCTCTACTATTTTTTCCTCAGGGCTTCAGGCAGCGACCATCCATTCTCTTGACCCACCTTCTACCAAAGTGATGGCGCTACCATCTCCTTTTTGAGGGCGTTTCTCCCAGTGTTTTCCATAGCATTCAGGCCTATTCATTTATTCTCTCTGCAGACAGTTAAGCTCTTATTATGTCCTAGATTCTGTGTTAGACACTGGGTACACAATTTTGAAGAAAACATAGTTCCTGCCTTCATGGAACCCAAGGTTAGTAGAGGAGACAGATATTAAACATATATATGTAAATAAATATGTATTTATAGTTATGATACATGGAAGGAAGACAGAAGAACAAAATGCCCCAGAGAAAGAGTAACTAGGATTCATGATCTCTGGTAGATAAAGAAACATTTTTTTCCTCATTGAGTTTTTGGCCTTTACGGACAATAGTAGACTGGTCATATAATATAGGTCATGTTATAACATGATATAACATAATATGTGTTATGAACAAATCTTCATGCCCCTTCATTCTTCCATGGTAATCAGTCCCTCTTCAGTTCACTTCTTCCGTTTTAGAAACAGAGTTCTTTCCATGGGTGTCTTGTGCATACCTCTAGCATAGCACTTCTGTTGCGTAACTTTTACTTAGAGGTCTTTCTCACCAAGTAGAATATGATTTTTTTTAAAGGACAATTTTTATGTCCTTGGCACCCAGTAGATACCCAATAAGTTGGTTGGTTACTGTGTTTCTAAATTTATGAATAAGTTAATAAATGAAGGAATAGAAAAAATAGAAGCATGAACAGCTGAGCTGGCAGCTACAGAGTCGAGGATCTTCTCCGTCAATAGTTGAAGATTTATACCCTGCATGGTATTTTCTGCAACCAAGCCCATTTCTTCCTTCCTCTCTCTTCCTCTCATTCATTTTCTACTCATTGACTCATCCCTGTACTAAATTTTGGTTGAATGAAAATCACCTCCTCTCAGAAGAGTTGGAAACCTCTTGGGCTTAATCGTTTTACCGTGCTGAAAATCCAAATAATATTTTTTCTGTACAATCATCTGTTCACTCATCAGACAGCTTTCAGATAATTGCAGTCTTCCAGCAAGTGATGGTCTGGTACGCATTCCTGGTACAGGCCCACAGAGGGAGAAGCCATTTATTTTGTTGTGATGGCACACTTAAATCTTTCCATGCAGCCGAATATTATTTGGCATACAATGCCCATCCTAAACAAGCCATATTTGTACTGTTGTTGTACTTTGTTCTCCTCACTGGCATTTTTAGTAACATGAAGTCCAGTGATTTGTGATTCATTAGGGTTTAAGCAAAATGATCATTGCATTGTTTTAAAAGTTTCTCTAGTGATTGCAGCTCTTTCTTGTCTTGGGCAATTCCTGCAGCCTTGGTAGGGTACTCTCTGACACCTTTTTGAGTGTCTGGAAGATGACATTGGTAAAGAGTTAGTGGAAAACATTTCCCATGTGTAACCACTCCTACTGCATTTCCACTTTTTCCTACCCTCCTAGTTTAGTAAAATAGCAAAGATTCTCAAGCATCTTGGGAACATCCACCTGATTTGACTAAAACGGCAAAGCTTCTGTTACTGTTGATTCTCCCTTTGCTTGAATTAGTTCTTATTTCTCACATAACTTCAGTACATAATATGTTATTAAAAGCCAATAGGTAATGAATTTGATCAAATAACAAAATTACCCGGAAAGGAACCTCCAAGCACACCATAATTCTGGGCCATGAAATAACGAGTTTGTTAAGGAGAGAAGGTGAGGAAATGAGTATGTCAGCCCAAATCTTCGTACCAGCAAACAGATGGACACTTCTGTGGTGCTTCCTGCCATACCCTGACTCTGTTCCACAGGAAACAGCCAGTGACCTACCCTTCTTTAAAAACAACAAAAACAAAGCCAAAACAAAGCAGTGAAATACGTTCCTAAAAATTAAAGCATCTACAGTATAAATCCACTGTTGCTGTTTATCATGCTGATATAAAAAGGAGCCACGCTCCAGGCAGACACACTTTGAACTAAGAAACTAAATATTTGAAGTATGTTCTAAATAAGTCAAGGGGACTGATTATCTTGTTTGAACAAACCAGCTGCTGAACGTAGAGTTGTTTGCTCTGCTAGAACAAGGCCACATGAAGTCGGAGTCCTGCCTGTGTCCAATCTGATTTAAGCTTTAACTTAAACATATGCTAAAAGTGGCTTGATTCTTAGATTTAAGTTTTCAAGAACATACTCCCTGTCCTCTAAAAGGAAGACACTTGAGTTCTGGTTGGGCATTTGTGAAAGGTTGGAATAATAGAAACCTAAAGACAGCTATCTCTGGCATGACGACCAGTGTAAAGAATGTGGATTGGGTTATTTTGATCAGGGCAAGTAAAACGTTTCATAGGACAAAAGCGCACCTTGAAATATCTTTTATCAGAAAAGAAATGCCATGCAGCTTAGAGCTATGAAAATCATAAAAATGTTCTCCCTGCTTTTTACAATGAGAGCGCTCCGTCTGCCCTGCCCCTACAGCTCTCACTGCCCCTCATGTGATGGCCTGTTTGCTCTGTCAAGTCAGGCGTTGCTCCTCTCTCGTTCCCCATTGGCCCCTCGGTGCCTGTCACTAAGTACATTTGGGGACTGAGGCTCCGTGGGTGAGGAGACCATGTCTTACGCTTCTGTGTATTCCCTTAGTAAGCACTCATGTGTTCTCTGAATTAAAAATAATCTTTTTTAAAATCTCATGCCAGAATCTGTTTTGATAAGTTCTCAACTTTGTCCAACCATTACCTGTAGTCTCTCCTTGTTCCCATTTAATGTTAGGGTGACCAGCTGTCCTGGTTTGCCTGGGACTGAGAGGGTGTCCCAGGGCACAGAGCTTTCCGTGCCAGTACCAGGGAAGTCCCCAACGCACAGGGACAAGTTAGTCACCTTACTAAGAGTATAAACCTGTATACAGGCCCCTGGGGGGTGGAGAAGTGTTTTCAGGGGCTTTAAAACAAAATAAAACCTCCGAATGGGATTCCTATTACCAGGAGTGGCTGGCCAACTCAGATGGCCGCTCCAGGACCATAGCCCAGAGCGGGAGATCAGACTGGTGAGCAGGACAGCACCCCGCCTGTGAGCGCAGCCTTAAATGATGATTGTTAAGCAGGAGGGAGACCAGAGAGGTGAATAAAAATCCCCATTATCAAGGAATGTGCTTTGTTAGCCTAACTGCCTCTCATCTACACTGTATGTATTTTATGCATGAACAACTTTCTGATTTAGAGATGGGATTGATAAAAAGCTTTCAGTGAAAAGGAAAGATTGCCCTTAAAACCCTACCCAGATGTAGCTGCATTCAATTTAGAAAGATAACAGTGGGTCAGAGAGGGGTCTGCCAGGTCAACAATGGCAGGGGGCTGGAACTGTGACCCCCGGGGATCTGGACGTGTTGACGTGACAGTGGAGAGTTGACAGAAGCTGAGACATTCTACCCCCAGCCAAGTCCCCCGAGCCATCAATCTTGGTGGCTTAAGCTAGAGATCAAAACACATTGAATAGCAAAGTGGTCTCAAAAAATTTATTATCATTTCAGATAGATTGCAATAAATATCCAGATCTGGCAGATGAAGAAGATCTGTGTGTTCTTTTGGTGCAAACTTGAAATCCTGGCTCCTAAATAGGAAAGAAGATTGGAAAATACACCCGTCCAGAACTGTTAAAAGTGGTTAGGAAATAAGAGCTTTACGGAAAATAAGCATACCTTTTCTTTTTCTGTTTTTATTTTTGGTGCAAGAGAATATGGCTCATTTGCCCCCAATAGAAAATTTAAAATTTAAAAATAGAATAACTGTCTGTTTCAAGTACTGATAATAAATAGAATGGAACCAGCTACCTGTTCCATCTTCTAAAAAGAAGTGAGCAGAGGACTTGCTTTAATGAATAGATAATAATAAGCACTTGAATTATTTATATGCACGATACCTTTAACTTCCTCAAATCGTATTCATCCTATAAATCTATCAAAGAAAGATGTGACATGCAAATAGAAACCGTAGTCACTCCTTGTAGCTTTCTCTCCGCCTGTTCACTCCCTTGCCCACTGTGTTCTACCTTTTCTCACTCACTCATCCAACAAACATTTATTGAGCTGCTGTGTGTCTGGAGATATGCTAAGCGGGGCACAGAGAGACTAATAAGACCTGATCTTGCAATCAATAAATTTACCAAAAAAAAACAACAGTCCCCGAAAGACATGGTTGTTGCACAGCCTGGAACAGGCACCGGCATATGGGCATCGGGAGCTCTACGTAAGTGTCATGGGCTGGCTGCGGGGCACATTCTGTGTGCTACTCATGTTAGCTGAGGGCATTACTATTGCAAATCCAAGGAATGTGACCCTAAACTGTGAGTGACGAGCTGGCTGTGCACCGAGAGGCTCTTAGCCTTGGATAACAAAGAACAGCTACTGGACGAAGATACACCAGTGAAACTGGAAATTATCAGGCTTGGCCAGTGGCTGAGGAGAAGATTCTTTCCCCCAAATCAGTCAGTGGGGAAGACATGTGTGAAGCACCAGGCAGATGTTCTGTGCATATTCCTTATCTGCCTTCTTCCCTTCCTTTCTCTGCTTTCCCTCCATGGTTCCCTCTTTTTCTTCCTTCTACACCCTCCCTATAAATCTATTTATGTATATATTAATTTTTTATTATGAATATAGTATTAATATGCTATGTAGTATAAAGAAATATAAGTGTGGATATTATAAATACATATTTATAAATCTGTAGCTTTTTAGGTATTCAGTGTTCAGTTACAACTTCAGTAAAGTCAAGTTGGTGGATGTCTCCTTAGAGAACTAAACTGATGCCTGACAGAAACAAGAAGATACAGGCATCAATGAGATCATATCAAATTACATAGGGTGGAATTTTCAGTGATCATCATGAAATAAATATAGTTTCTGTAAAAAGGCACCAGAATGGTTCTCTTTGAAAGAACTAGTTGCGAAGAAATGGCTGTAGCCAAAGTTCAGCTGCAGGCCTGTTCTTTCTGAGTAGCACAATGCTTAAAAAAAAATTTAGGCAGGTCATGTATTCCACAGTATGCCACAGGCTCCACCTACCCTTACTGTCTTACTACTTTTATCTGACTGGATCCTGAAGAAATTAGAATCTATGGAGCATGGTGGGTGGAAAGTGCCTGAGCCTCGGAGGAAGGAGGCCTGGGTTTGCTCCCATCCAATCCCTTCCCTTCTCTAGTATTTTATTATAATACTGAGCGTCACTCTCTACACCAAGATTCAGTAATTCTAGATTGTATCTGATTAGAGAGAGAGAGAAAGGGTCATGATATGGTCATAAACCAATAGCCGTATGTTAAAACCAAAGAAATGTATGTGTTAAGCTCTCTGGGCAGAAAATGTCCATCAAATGAATGTGCTAAATCATAACCACTGGCAAGGAGTTAGCCCTGATAATGACATCTGGGCAGTGAGAGCTCATGGTTCTCATGTGGAGAATCTGTGGGTCTCCATCAGCTGGACGGTGCCTGTGAGTTGTGACCAAGTTCAAGGCTGTTCTTCATTCTTCACCTGTGGGTCACAGGCCTGTGATATGTTTCAGGTCCTTCTGGATTGCCCGGCCTGAATGGTTTGCATGGTTTAAAGGGTCAGAAAGGAACCAAAGGCACTTCAGGTAAGAGAATCTTTTGCAAGAGACTGACCTGCAGCCCATGGGCCATTAGATGCTGCTGCATTTCCCACGTCACAAGATTTGGGGTGTGAAGCCAAGAAACTAGCTTAGCTTAGAGACACAATATCAGAACTGTTTTTAGTGCTGAAGATAACTTTCATAAAAAGACACTTGAGAAAACCCAGTTTGGGAAGGAATGGCTGGTCAACAGTGCCTTTTGTTGGTATTGAATGGGACTATCTCGCTACTAAAAATTCTCCGAATAATTGCTTAGGTGGGGCTCCATTTCAACATGTTATGAACCACAAATAAATAGGATTTGGGGGGTATTGTTTTAACTGTGGTAATGCCAAGTAGGACCATGTGGTTCTAGTTAATGCTTTAGCGTCCCTCACTACTCCACTGCTAAAACAAATTACCTGAGCAATTGCTGCTATTTTGATATCACATACAAGCTCATCACCAACAATTGTATTTGGCTTTGTCCTGTTATTCTAAGGGAATGCACATTTGTTGCATTACTTTCTTAGAGGATTAGCTCACAATCAGACCAAGTAGCTGGAATCAGGCATGAAAACCTGGGGGACTGTGGGAAAAGGGCTGAATTTTGTGCTGTTAGGTTTGCATGTCTTATTGGAGAGAGTGACAGAGTCTTTATACAGTCTGGGAGGTCAGGAAGTAATTTAGGTCACTTAGGATTCATGCAGAGGCTCGAGGCTCTTCCAGATAGCCTGATCCGGTGTGCCCTCTTCCAAGAAACGTGGGATACTCTCCTGTTGCCATGCGGAACTCCGCACCGGTGCTCTTCATGTGCTGGTTTGCACCTGAAATTTCAAACCAGCTTTTTCATAATTACTTACTCTTGGATCTCATTTGTTTTTACTCCTCCCGTAGTAGAGGTCGGAGGGTTGGTATTGTCCCTAAGCTGCTGTTTTCTTAAGTCTGGGAAATAACCATAACACAAACCAAACCTATGGTTGATAAGTGTGATGGAGCATGAGAGTAAACAGTGAGCCAGGAAGACTCTGTGGCCGGTGGCTGGTCGAAGCGGCACCAGCCGCTTCCCTGTCACACCCCTATTTGGAAGCAGTACCTTTCCAGGCCCCTTTCCACAGCAGGGACAAACAGGGAGAAGACGCAAGGCTAATGCTGTTTTCCTCATTAAGGTTTGCATGAAATGGGCCCACCTGGTCCAGTAGGAATGCCGGGGCTGAAAGGGGAGACCGGAGACCCTGGGAGCCCTGGAATTTCTCCTCTAGGCCTTTCTGGAGGAAGAGGTCCCCCAGGTCCCCCAGGTAAGAAGCCTCATACTTTGCCTCTCTTTCAATAACAGTCAAAACCCTCCAAATGTAGTGAGGCTAACATCTGAACCTGTCTCTCCTCAGGGAGACCTGGGCCACCTGGTCCTGCAGGTGCCACCGGAAGAGCTCCTAAGGGTGACATTCCTGACCCCGGTCCACCTGGAGATCGGGGTCCTCCTGGCCCTGATGGTCCAAGAGGTAGGAGAAAATTACGGCAAAGGACGGTGATGCTGCCAACTCCTCAGGGACATGGGACAAGAGGATGGCAGGGCAGAGCACCTGGGCAGCCCTGGTAACCTAGAATATGGAAGAGGTCAGAGTGTGGGTCGTGGTGGGCTGTCAGGATCATATGCAGACCCAGAGCTTAGGCCCTCAGTCTTCTATGAGGTCAGAGTGTGGGCCGTGGTGGGCTGTCAGCACCATATGCAGACCCAGAGCTTAGTCCCTCAGTCTTCTATGAGGTCAGAGTGTGGGCCGTGGTGGGCTGTCGGGACCATATGCAGACTCAGAGCTTAGGCCCTCAGTCTTCTATGAGGTTGGAGTGTGGGCCGTGGTGGGCTGTCGGGACCATATGCAGACCCAGAGCTTAGGCCCTCAGTCTTCTATTTCAACTCTATCAGACCACCTTTCTCCGGTACAAATGGCTCAGAGCAAGCCTTTCCCATCGCCAGCTTGGTGCAGAGCTTGAGGGCTCAAGTTGCTAGCAGGAGGGCCTCTCATCCTAGCATGTGGCTCACAAACCACTGCCCCTTGCCCAAGATGACAGCACTCAGCGCGGCACACACAGAAACAGCCAGCCCTTTGTCTTTGACTGAAAGAATCTTTTTGCCTCCTCTCTGTGGTCAGGAGCAACTGGACGCCGCGGGTCTCCTGGCAGTGTTGACCTTCTGAAAGGGGAGCCAGGTGAGGGTGGTCTGCCAGGGCCTCCAGGTCCCCCAGGCCCATCAGGCCTTCCAGGACACAAAGGCTTCCCAGGATGTGATGGAAAAGATGGGCAGAAAGGTATGAATGAAATCGTTCCTCAAGAAGTACATGAAGACTTTGGTTAGCTTGTCCTTAAGGTCCTGAGGGGCTGTACCGCTGTGAGATGATTCCCATTCCTATGGAAATACCACCTTCCAAAATGTCCTGACTTTCCCAAAGAGTCCTAAATTCTGGCTAACAGTCGGATAAGTAAGAAACAGAAAAACAAGTTCAGTTTTAGTCTCTAAGAACATACTTGATAATCTTCTGACTAGAACTTATAGCAATAAATATATAATGCAAGCTACATAACGCAATTAAAAGAGGTAGCGGTCACACTTAAGTAAAAAGAAATGAATGAAATTAATTTATACTTTATTTCATTGAACATAATATAGTCAAATATTATTATTTTAACATATAATCAATATAAATTATCAATGCGATAATCAGGGCTGGTTCTTCTACAGACAGAGTTCCTTCACCATATAAGATGCCTCACCTTCCCACCTTTGAAATTCAGTGTGTATTTTGCCCCATTTGTGCTCGCTGATTTCAAGTGTACAGTAACCACATGGGGTTAGTAGCTTCTGTATTAGACAGTTCAGTCTTACACTGCTGATTTTACTCTTGTGTATTCATGATAGAGTCTCCATTTCTGAATTTCTCCATATTTAAGTCTAAAATATTTATTTTAATTAATTTTTACCTAAGTGCAAATATTTGGGTATATTAGCTTTTGGTCACCAGGATTTCAGAGAATTATTAGGTTCATAGGACCTTTTTTGTTGAAAAGGGACCAATAACGATTATCCATTTTAACTCCCTTACTTTAAATTAGGAAGCTGGATACCAGAGAAGCAAATGTTGAGGTTTGCTTGCACCTAATAACTAGCACCCTGCCTGACTTCTGAACCAAATATAAGGCAAAAGATTAGGGCAGTGGGGAGACCAACATCACTGTGAGGTTGCCATGATGACAATGCAGGTGTCATCGCTGGAATTGTGCAGTGCACAGCCTATATGACAGTACACAGCAATCCTTTTCCCCTTTATGAGCAATAAAATCAATTTTAGAGCATATGGCTTATATCTGCAGGTATGTGGGCTTCCAATTACTGAAGCCCAGATTGGACAGACATCGAGAGGGAAGAGAAGGGGGCTGGCTATACAACCTTGTTCTTCTCCCAAATAAGGCACTCTTCCTTCACAGTTGCTACTCTAGAGAATGAACCTTCACTGAAAATATACTGTGAGATTGGGGAAATAGCATGCCATATTTAACAGTAACCTACAAAGGGATTTACAAAGAGGTAGAAGTACTCTTTGGTGGAACCACTAATCATGGCTTCTAACTCCCATTCCAATGGGCATACAGGCCATACAATCCCATGAGTACCTAACTCTTAGAAAGGATGAGAGCCTTTCCTCAGTTTACCTTTTTGAACTTTCCCAGTGGGAAATATTTAGTTATTCCACTAACATTTATTAGGCACCTACAGGAATATAGTAGTGGACAAACTGAAACAGAGTCTCCACTCTTACTAAGTATACGAGTTTCAAGGGAGAAGACAAGACATTCACTCCAAAGGATGCATCAGTACAAACTGAGCAAAATGAAGCAACACACTTCTAAGAGCTTATCAGAAGGCAGGGAACCTAGAAAGGGAAGCCTTCCCTGGGAATCAAGGCTTGAATGTTACTCTGCAGAATGAGGAGGGCTTTGTGGACAGGGAAGAAAAGGGACAGCATGTTTGAGGCACTGGCTGGCTGGTGCTGAAACCGAGGGAGTAAGAAAGTAGCAGGACTTGGGCTGGGAGGCACGTTGTCCCAAGATATTGAAGCATTTTTCCTTATTTCCCCTTCATCTCGTCCTTTGTCTCCAGAGAAAGTTCAGGATTACAAGGCTTTTCACTCTAATCTGGTTTTGTCTTGATCATGGAACCATTTTCATTCATCCTTGTGATAGATGGCTGTGTTTCCTTCAGACAGAGGCAGCTCTTCTCAGCCTTACACAAAAAAGTAAGAGACTCATCTGGACTCTAAGGCTGACTTGCCCTGTTTTCTGTTGGAGTGAATCTCTGAACTCAGTCCATCAACTGTCATGGGTTTTGTCCTCCTTCCTTCCTGGGCTTTGCCCTCATTTTTATGTTTCTTGTAGGACCACTGGGATTCCCGGGGCCACAGGGGCCACATGGACTTCCTGGGCCACCTGGAGAGAAGGGTTTACCTGGAATTCCAGGCATTCGAGGGCCCACTGGTCCTCCAGGTAAGCTTCCGCTACTGAACATGTCCACCCAGCGGCCTACACACAGCGTTTTGTTTCAATATTTACTACAAGGGTCATCTTGCAGAAAGTAATTATTCTGAAATTACCAGCAAATTCTTGAGTTAAGCACTTTCTGATATAAAGATTATATTTATTGCAGGCCACACTACACAACCTCATATTTGGTAAACTAATATCTATTATCAGAACCAATAAGTTTGAAATTTGGAGTTGATTTTACATATGATATTTCTAAGGTAAATAAACCTGTGTTCCCTCACACAAGAGGCAAAGAGTGATTTGATTATTGTATGTGAGGATGGTATAGTCAGTTCCTGTCCCTGACGTCGCATTGATTTCCCTAGATGTTTTATTTAATTTTTTCTGTAAAGTACATTAGTTCCTATGAAAATGAAAGGATATTTCAATTTAAGCTCTATAGTGCAACACATTTTCATTTAGGGTCAAAATGAGTGAAGGGTTGGAAGGGCAGACAGACGTGTATTTGAGATTGGCAGAAGTAATATCTTTCAAGATCCTAAATCAATATTATGGTAATGTGGTGTCAGTTCAGAATATTTTGCAACCTCCGAAATTTGCACTCTAGTCTGAAGATAAACAAACTGTACTGCCTTATGATGGCTCCTAGTATATGACAAAAAGCTTATACTTTGATTCATTCTCACATTTCCTTTCTGTGCAGAACCTATAAAACTGGGCAAATTAATATGGAATTTTCTATCTTCAAATGGATAGAATTTCTATATGGGTTAAATTAGGGCATATTTGCCAGAAGAAATCAACTCAAATTTCATATTGTGCAGGAGTTTCATCTCAGGTCTTTCTAGATATGAAAACCCCATTTTACTAAATCATAGCTGTTCTCATCAGTAATGTCACTGTGGACTTTTTATGGAAATAAGATGCTATCACTCTGCTCGTTGTTGATGCTGTCCTTAAATTATTATTTATGTTTTCAGTCAATTTTACTTTTGTCCTAATTCTCAAATTTAAAATCTCTTCCCATCATATGCAAACTGTCACGTGGCTTCGTTTTTTGGCATTGGGTCCCTCCAGGTTCCAGAGGTAAGCACTGGTATAAAATCAATAATTTCCTCTCAGTCTGGTTTCTGGTCATTTCTATACTTGCCTTTTTCACTGGGTGTGTGAGTTAAACTTTGTTACATTTTTATAGATGGCCTACTGTAATTATATGAGGCTTTAATGCCTTGGCTTCCTTGTTACAGATATAGTAACCCCACATTAGAGTGTCCTAATGCCCAGCCTCATTATAGGTTTTCAAGGCGTGTGGATACTCAGCTTATGTAATTTCAGTTCAGGCATGGGGATGAGAGCTTGCTCTGTCAAGGGCTACAGGACATACCGGTATAAGTTTCTACATAGAAAGTCCCTAAAGTAAGTGGAATCAACAACCTGAAAGGATGGGTGCTTAACACCCAGCAAGGGCCTGTGACAAGCCTTTCCTATGGCACCTGAAGTCCATTTTCAAGGAGCAAATCTCTTTGTGTGTTAAAGTAAAAATGTCATTATTTTCAACTAGGTGTTCACGTCATTCTCCACAATGCAAAGCAACATATTATTTTGTGTCTGGCATTTTCAAAGAGACTCAAAAGAGTCGCTCAACAGAAGAAAAGAGAAATAGTGAACTGTCATTTGTTCTTACCAGGCATCTACATTAACCCTAATGAGAGTTGCCCTGAATACAGGGCATATGTTATTTTTAGGGCCCTTCAAAGAGAGATGCCCCAGTCCCTTTCTTTCAGCTTCTGCTTTATTAAAAAATAGAAGCAAAATCAGAATTTTTTAAAAGCCTGCCATTTTCAGTGTTTATTTTTAAAACTTACAGTTTCATATTTAATGAGTTTTCACTTCAATCCTTTTAAGTGTCTCTGTGTGAATGTATGTGTAAGTCACTTGAAGATAGCCTCAATATTCTAAATATGAAGCTCCTGCCAAATGGCCACCCCTTTCCTTCACCTGCTTCCTTCACGGCAACCCCAGTGATGAGTTACCAGATTATTGAGGGCAAATAGAAAGTATTCACATGCATCACTTTCAAGTCCCCCAGGGTAGAAAATCTGAGTTTTAATTAAACTGTACAAACTGTCAAAGTACATCCAACTTGATATTGCCTCTGGTTCCACGAAATATTTTATAAAAGGTTAAATTCCAACAGTTTATTGGGTTTATGTCTATTTTGCACATCCCCATTAACTACTCTGCAGACTACGTTGTTGTTATGGCCACATTTTCTAGCATTTCCTTGCTGCTTTATCGTTGTTCTTAAAATTATTTTGCATATTTGTTTGAATTTCAAGAAAGCCATAACTAATAAGTGATGTGTTTTAAAATACATCGCATTTCTTAGAATTCATCACACAGATATGAGCAATTCTTAAGGCAGGATGGTGTGGTAGTTAAGAGCACAGGTTTGAGCCAGGACGTCTTGATTTTAATCTAGACGATGCCATGTGTTAGCTGTGTGACTTAGATATGTCATTTACTCACCTGAGCCCGAGTTTTCTCACCTGTAACATTCTAAGGACAGCAGCACATACACCCAGCTGTTTGGGGAGTAATTAATCATAAAGCACTTAACACAGGGCCTGGTATGTGATAAAGCATTCAGTGAGTGTTAGCTGTTATCATTATCGGTTAGTGTTATTGTTTCTTTTCCTTTGTGGAGTGATTGCAGGGCGGCTGAATGAAGCTCTAGAAAAAAATGTCTTAAGTTGGAATGTAATCAAGAAGAAAAAATATTTCAAACCTTTAGAGCAGTATTTCTCAAAGTGAGATCCCCTGATCGGCATCAGCAGCCTCTCCTGGGAACATGTTAGCTGTGCAAATGTTGGGGGGTCCACCCCAGACCAATGACTCAGAAACCCTGGGCTCTCATGAGATCCTGAAGCCAACTGCTTCTGATGTGCTGAAGTCAGAATACAGCGTTCCAGCGGCGCTTCTCAGCCCTGGCTGATGCTGGGATCACCTGAGTGTCAACTATTACTGAGGTCTGGGTCTTGCCCCCCGAACTGTGGTTTAATCATTCTAGGTGGGGCGCCAGCACCAGTACTTTTGAAAAGCTCCCCAGATGGGTTCACTGTACAACCAAGCTTGAGGGCACTGCCCAAGACACGTCCTGGAAAAATTAAACCAGTATTTCTGGGGCGGAACCCAGGCACCGGTCTATTTTATGATTCCCCTGGGTAATTCCAGTGGGCACTCAAGGTTCAGAGTCCCTGCTTCGGTGCTTCTAGCAGCCCTTCAGTTCTGTTTCAGTAACGGACACTGTGGAAACCCAGCTGGCAGCTGCGGAGGAGTGAGCTAGGGAGACATGAAGCTGAGCGCCAGGAACCCACCAGAACCTCTCTTGATGCTGCTGGTGGCTGGCACCCCAGTAGAAAGTGGCCCACCATTTGGAAATCCTGTGAAGGTCACTGAACTAATGTTGCCTCAACCAACCTTCACTATTTTTCATTTTATTAAGGTATCATCGATATACAATCTTATGAAGGTTTCACATGAGCAACATTGTGGTTACAACATTCACCTATATTATGAAGTCCCGCTACACATACCCCATTGCAGTCACTGTCCATCAGCGTAGTAAGATGCCACAGAGTCACTACTTGTCTTCTCTGTGCTACTCTGTCTTCCCCGTGACCCCACACACACCATGTGTGCCAATCATAATGCCCCTTAATCCCCTTCTCCCTCCCTCCCTCCCCACCGACCATTCTCACCCCTCCCCTTTGGTAACCGCTAGTCCCTTCTTGGAGTCTGTGAGTCTGCTGCTGTTTTGTTCCTTCAGTTTTACTTTCCTATTTTATACTTCTTTTGCCTCCTTTGAGATCCTGCTCACTCATTCATTCATTTGTTTATTAAACATAATGCTTTCTGGTAGTTTCTCATGCACCCCTCAGTGAACAGAAGTCCTTCATGGAGCTCCTACTGGGCAGTGGAACATTCATGATAGCATTTCAGCATAGCATCAGAAGCCCGTCTCGAGAATGCAGGAGGAGCTTGCTTGTAAGCATCTGAATCTGTCACACAAGTGGTGATTCCAATTCCAGGCGAACCGGGGCCACCTGCAGATGCGGATGACTGTCCTCGAATCCCAGGGCTTCCTGGGGTCCCAGGCTCAAGAGGACCAGAAGGAGCCATGGGGCCCCCTGGCACCAGGGGCCCCCCAGGACCAGGTATGAGCCTCTGCGGGTTGCTCATTGTTTGCACCATGTATTGCTGCAGTGAAAGTACCTGGTTTGGTATATGGTTCTGTATGAAACCCAAATGACCAGTGAGGATGAAGCAATGAAAATCTCCTTCCCCTTATACCCTTTCTTCCTATGTTTATTCAAAGGGTTAACAGTGTACTGACTGGACTGACACATCCCTTCTATTTTTATGTTGAACTCCTACCTAAATATGTTAACATTTGGTCAGCGTTTGGACATGAGGTTTTGAAACCTCTCAGCACAACAGAGTAGATGCTCTTTCAATAGCCATGGACTTGGTTTTGGTTAAAAAAGATTGAATTGGGGCTCAGTGGAGCAGAAACAGCCCACAAGAAGGGAGCTGTATCGCTTGGAGGAGCGAAAGGGTAAAGGAGGAGGGTGGCTCTAAATTACAGCTGTGACTGCATTGTTCATTTAATTGATTTGAGCACTGCTCATTCATTGTCAGGATCCTTATTGAAATATTCACACCAAGCCATTCCCTTAAAAACTGTCCCCCAAATCATTTATTTTCTTTTCACAAAGCACCTCTACACTGGGTGATTTACAAAGACATTAGGAAGTCCAGGACCAGTCACCTAGAGGTCCCTGATCACCACAGGCCAGTTGGCAGCCCCCACGACTTCAGGTACCCTGTGTGCCCATTATCCTGAAAGGTCTGAGGCCATTCCCTCCCCCGTTCTTCCTGCCCAGCTGTGGCTTTGGCTCTTTTTGGTTCCAAGCCAAAGGAATGAGAAGTAGAACTGAATTTTGCACCACCTTTCTGTCCCGTGTTTCCCCAAAGCCAAGTAGCTAAGGGGCCAAGAGGTGACACCCTCCGCTGGGGTCTGAGTAGTTCTTGGTACATCCACAGCCTGGAGCCTTCCTCCAACTAATATGCGGGTCTTGTTGGCATTTGCTGCACTGCATCTGGATTTATGCACTCTGTTAATTGAGTGTCAATTGGAACAACTTCTTTTAACAGCCCACGAGCTGGGAATGGAGCCATCACTAACTTCTCTCCTCCTTGGCACTCGCTGCTTCAGGGACGCTGTCAGTCAGTCGGGATGACTCGTCACTCAGCCTTATGTGAAAACCAAGCTGCCTTGTTGTGCATATTTTTTGCAGCACTGGCCCCCAGCCTTTGAAAAAATAACTTTCTAGTAGAAATGAGGCCTATGATGGGATTCTGCAAATTCACTGCAGTAGTACTTCCAGATCTCCTCCACTCTTTATATATCAAGTACGGTACTAGGTGTTGTGGGCAATGCAAATGTGCATAAGATGTGTTTTTCCTCCTCTGGGATATCACAGTCCCATGGCAAAAATAGCCAGCAGAACGTAAGTTAACTCTAAATAATGGGAGATGATAATTCGTGTTCTTAAGGAATTTCAGGCAAAAGGTGGTAGGAGAATGGGACAGGGAGAGCTCAGTTCCAGGGTGGAGGACTGCAGGACTGCAGGACTGCTAAGACCCCAGCAGGAGCTGGCATTTGAGCAGACCTTTAAGGAAACACTGGGCTTTGAGGAACCAGAATCGTTCAATGGGGAGATGGCAGGAGCACAGATGGGGGGGGGGGTTGGCTCAATAGTGTGCCGACCAGGAGCTGGCTACATCCTTGCTACCTAAAGTGTGGTCCAAGCGCAGGTAGCAGCCCAGGCTACACCCCAGGCTTACCAAATTCGAGCCCTCATTTTAACTAAAAACAAAAATATCCAATAAATATTAAGTGCATGAATACTATATGAATAGTGTTCATAAGAGTCAGCTAAGAGTGACACCATCACTAGTGATGCAGTCGTGGCTGTGAATTAAAGTCTCCTGGAGGGTCTTGAAAAAACACAGATGCCTGGGCCTCATTCCAGACCAGCAGAATACAAAGGGAGGCAGGTGTTCTGGTAAAACTCTAATTTCTCTAACAGAAAAAAGCTGATGTTATAACATGTGGCAGGGGGACCTCTTCTCCCAGATAGACATGATCTCACCACGTGTCGATACCTCAGGAGGAATGCCTGCTGCCTTTTCGGTGATAAGCCTGTGGGGTGGCTTGTCAGCTCTCAGGCAGCCCTTTCTAGAATAGCACAGCAGCCGATGTCAGAAACACTCTACTGGGTAGGAGAGATAAAAGAACATTCTGAGCCCACTGCTGGGGCCCTGTGTTCCTTCCAAAATAACTGATGTTCTCTTTGAAGCTGGTGGAAAGAGATGTGCCCACCAGCACCCAGCCACCCCACCCAGCAAGAGGCTCCCCCCAGTTACTAGAAGGGAGAGGGTGTCTTTCCCCAGACAGGGAGAAGGAGAGGTTTCCTTTCTCATTTACTCAATGATAGGCATGTGCAGAACCCAGTCTAGGCGCTGCACGGCAATCTAAGAGAATCCCTTTTAGCCAAGGTGGGGGAATGGGAGGTGGTAGCACCCCCGAAGCCAGGAATGCCCACCCTGAACGTAGCTGAGCCAGCACAGGGTGCGGGGGTTTGGGTCTCGGGGGAGAGACTGGTTGGCTGTGGGGACAAAGAAGAAAGTTTGTGTGCGACACTCTTAGGCTGGTAATATTAGAACAAAACTTCAGAAGCAGGGATGTTTGGTGAGGCATGCATGTGAGATGGCTTAAGAAGGAGCTTGGGTGAGACAGGGAAATCCAGAGAGACACCCACCTGGTCCCCAAGTGGAGCATCCCCTGCCAGAAGCCCCCAGGTGGCCCCCCTCCCTTGGAGAACAAATCCAGAGTGAAAAAGACTGACGGCTACCTAGGCATTAGGCAAGCTCTCTTCGACTTAAGGGTCGGTTTTAGGCTAATTTGTGGCAGAAAAAGAGAGAGGGGACAGAGAGGCAGAAAGGGAGAAAGGGAAGAAGGAGACAGTAATGGGTAGAGGTGGAATCCTTGAGAGACCTCATAAGTCAGGTAATTAGGCAATAAACTCCCCTCAGGTAAGGCCTGGATCTGCCACCCTGGCCAAAGGAAACTGTGGCTAAGGAATTGATGTCTTGGCCCACAGTAACCAAACACTTCAAGAACCCCTCAGGTATCGGTGTGACTGCCGCCAAGTGCCCAGTATACACTGTCCCAGGGGCTCACCTGAGCTCTGCAGGGGCTGGCGACGGATGGCATGGCCTCTGCCCTCAGCCCGCCCGGGCCCGGTTCCTCTCCACGTGGGATCGGCTCTGTGACCCTTCTGAGCTTCTGAGCCTCAGTCTCTCCACCTGTCGCCTGGCCCATGAGAATACCTAGTCATGTGGCTGCTGTCACACGAAGACTGTACCGGATAACCCATGTAATGGGGTGAATTAGCATGGGGCCTAGCACCTTGTAAACACTGAATAAGAAGCTATTTTTAAAAATTGCTGCTCTTATCTTGCTCCAAATTTAACTTGACCCTCAATTCCAATCTTTTCAAATTTTGTTCATTCCTCCATTCAGGCTTCTAAAGAATCATTATTAAGGATTATATGTAATTATAAAAACCATATGTATTCAATGTCAAGAAAAATGTAAATACATAATATTATGAAGAAATGTGCAAACCTCCCTCTCCTCACCTCCCTGGCCTGGCTTCAGATCCTGCCTCTGCCCACACCTGACTCACTGACCTTAGTTAAGCAAGGTGCTTGACCTCTCACAGCCCCCACTGGTCAGTCCCCTGCCTAGAGGAGACGTGTAATCTGAGCATCATGCAGCCAGGACAGTGAAATGCACTAACGCAGCCAAGCCAGAATGGGGCCCCGCACTGGCCCGTGGCTTCCGCGCAGTTACCGCTGTGGGTGTCCTGGGGTTTTTGCCGCTGCCACTGTGGACTTCCACGCAGGGTGCAAAGGAGAGCCTGGGCTGGATGGCAGGAGGGGCGAGGATGGCGTTCCAGGGTCTCCCGGGCCTCCCGGACACCAAGGTGACACAGGAGAAGCCGGCTGCCCCGGAGCACCAGGTAAAGAGTCTCAGCTTCTCTTCTTTTCTCTGACTCCTGAACTGAGATGTGGGTATAAGATACTGAGCCTCACAGGCAGCTTCCCAAACTGACCCTATTAGAAGCATTTGCCTTATATACCAACTCACCAGGTTTGAAGAGGCAGAAGCCCCAAGAGCAGAGTCCCGGGTCCCCCATTCTCACTGACAGTCAGCCCCTGTAAGAAAGCACCGAGGCTCTGGCTTCAGGGTCGTGTTTCCCCAAACCGCTATCCAGTGGCACAAAGGGCTCACTTTTCCAGGGAAAGCTTGGCATCTGCTGTGTGGTCACCGTTGAGAGGCTGTGCTGACAGTCTTGGGGACAGTGGGGATGTGGTCACCCTCTACCACTGGTTGAGTCACTGGGCATCTGGTTTCCTGAGGTCACTTCTCTTATTGGACAACCATCAATACATCTATACAAGGCTTTTTCTTAAGAAAAAATTGGGGAATGGGCATTGGGTGAGGGGAGAAATGAGACTCTTCAGAGTAGGAATTTGCAATATAATACACCAGGCAATATGTTAGGTGCTGGAGATGCCCAGACTGCCAGACACAGTCTCATCTTGGAGAGCATCTGGCCATACCAGGATAGTCACAGGAGTGGAGAGGCCTGGTGAGGCCTGCAACCGAGCAACTCACCCTCAGCCAGTTGCTCCCACGTACAAGTGCGGGCAGATGTACCCTCCACTTTGCTGAAGTTCAGGACCTCAGCTTGTGAAACCAAACGAAACAGGTCAAACAGAACACAAGACCAGGACTGAAGCAGTCCACAAGCTACCACTTTGTAACCTCTGGAAAGCATACCAGTCTTCCAGAAACAAGTTTTTAAAAAAAACAACAACTTTTGATTTCAAAGTCACACTTCACCTTTGCTCTTGGCAATTAGAAATGGCTATTATCCTTCCCAATAGTCAGGCCCTTAGAGATGCCAAAGGAGAGACCCTGCTCGAGTTCTGTCAAACTGCATTTCCCTCCTGCCAAGAGGAATTCTAGAACTGGGCCTTCCTTGCACCCCACTCTCCCTCACAGAAGCAGAGATTCAAGTTGTACATGTGGTCTCCAAGCCCTTGACTTTCTTAGAATGGAACTGATGCTATACCAGAACCGTGAGAGAGGCTGGGGATGTGTAAGACCAGCCGTGAGTGTCGCCTTATCAGATACGCAGTTTCCCAGGCCGGCCTGAGAAGGCTGGGCCATCACACGCACGAGTGGTGAATCTTGCCGTCCCTTTCTTCTCAGCACTTACCACCTGCTGATGTATTTCATGGTTGACCTTTTTGTCATGCTATCGTTGGTTATTTCTCTTCTTCAGTAGAATGTATATGTCCTAGGAGGCAGGGACTTTGTCTGGTTTCTGTTTTTATGCTAACTTAGCCCACTGTCTGGAGTTGCTTGCAATAAATCCATGCTGCGTGACATGTTTGTATATACTGTAGTTGTGTTGGGGGTGTTTAGGGAGCGGGTTGTGGTATGGGGTGCTTAGCATAGCATCCCAAATAGAGGTGCTCAGAAAGGTTGGTTAAACGGAACCTCCTAAACTGCTTTCATTTTCTTTTTAATTCCTCCAGGCCCTCCTGGACCCACTGGGGACCCTGGGCCCGAAGGGTTTGGCCCTGGATATCTCAGTGGCTTCCTCCTGGTTCTGCACAGCCAGACAGATGGGGAACCTGCTTGCCCCCTGGGCATGCCCAGGCTCTGGACGGGCTATAGTCTGCTCTACGTGGAAGGACAGGAGAAAGCTCACAATCAAGACCTTGGTACGTATACAGCTCGTGGTCACTCATGTCCATTGCTTAAGAGTAAAACTTTTGGGTTAATTTCACAGATTCATCAACATCTTAAATGATCACCCATCTCCTGTGGGATTTTTTTAAAACTACCCTGCTAATTCTCAACCAAGTCTATTAAACCTATGATCCCACGAGGTGTCAAAGAAGCTCATTCTGGCTACTGAAGAAGCTTATTATCTGCCTACTAATTAGTTTTTTAAAAACAAATCTTCCTCAGTGAGTTAAACGTAACTCTGATAGGAAAGGAAGTTCTTACTTCCAAAGATAAATTATTTAATCAGGACATGGTCTGTTCCTGTGTTTATGTGGTGCATTCACTGCACCCTGGTGATTATATGATGTGGCGTTAGCCAGCACCAAACTCCCCATCCTACTCCAATTCATTTTTAAATTATAGAACTTATTTTGAGAGTCATCCCTGGTACTACTTGTCAATTTTCAATAGATCTGTAAGCTGTGGGGATTGATTTTAAGCCAAGAGTTTAGGGACCCAGGTGCTAGCAAACACAAGATCATGATGGGTGGGAGGTGGGTGCGGGATGGATATACCAACAGGGACAGCAGATGGAGAGGTGCCTTGTCACGGCTCTCAGGGGCCATGACCCCTGCTGTTCGTAAGGGCGGTCAGAGGGCAGGCTACGGGTGGCAGCTATTTGCATGAACCTCTCCATTTCCCTGTGGGCCCGGCCATGGCCTACAGGAAAGACAGAAGTAACATTTAATATCTTGATTCTATTTTCTTCTCTCCTCCTCGGTCTTCTGCCATCAGCCTCTTTCCTGCCTGGTCTCTGGACCACCAGTCTCGCTTCTGCTGCCCTGAGTGTATAGCTAGGGTCTAGCCTGAGTATATATCACAAAGGTCAGCCGAGCTCTTTGGGGTGAAATCCTAGCTCCTTAATGAGGTTTACAAAGCCCACATCTCCTGGCCTGACTTTTCCTAGACCCTGTAGAGACAGAGGGACACACAGTCATCCTCTCCCCGTCTCCTCCCACTGCCCTCTGAGCTCTTCAGGCCCCATCATCCCACCCCTCTGGCCCTCTTTCCTGCTGCGGCTTCTCCTTTGAGTCCTCACCATCCTCTCCAAGCATGGCCAAATTCTGTCATGTCTGAGGTTCTAGCTGAAAACGGTTTCTTCCTGTACCCCTCCTGTAAGTCCCGGTGCCCTGCTCTTCCCTTTCCTGGGCCTGCCATGCTTGTCCTCCATGGCCTGCTCGGCCATCCATCTCCCCGACCCGGCCAGGCCAGGAGCCTCGTGAACACAGAATTACTCACTGCTCCGCCTCCAGCAGCAGGGGCATCGCTTGGCTCCTGAGAGAGCGACGAGTGGATGAGTGAATCCGTGCTGGCCCAGGGGACCAGAGGGGAGGCAGAAATAGTCAGGGGCATACCCTGCTTTCACCACCGCAGAAGGAGGATTCCACGCTCCCGCACGCGTGTCTGCAAATGGGCACAGCAGGACGGGCTGCTCAGACCCCACGCTGTCCCTTCTTCCCTCCTAAGGGCTGGCAGGGTCTTGCCTTCCCGTGTTTAGCACACTGCCCTTCGCCTACTGCAACATCCACCAAGTGTGCCACTACGCCCGGAGAAACGACAGATCCTACTGGCTGGCCAGCGCCGCGCCGCTGCCCATGACGCCGCTCTCGGAGGAGGAGATCCGCCCGTACATCAGCCGCTGCGCCGTGTGCGAGGCGCCGGCCCAGGCAGCGGCGGTGCACAGCCAGGACCAGTCCATCCCGCCGTGTCCGCGGGGCTGGAGGAGCCTCTGGATCGGGTACTCATTCCTCATGGTGAGCCTGACACCCGCCATCTTGTAACGCCCCCTCCTCCCCCCTCCATCCGGACTGGCCCGCATGTCCATGAACTCTGTGCAGACAGCACAGAGGCCACCGCAAACCACAGCCTGTTGAGATTCAGGGCCAACCTTTTTTCTTGTCGATTTTTAAAATTATTTTGGTAGAATTTCCAGAAGGCTTTGCTTCAGCCCTCAATGAAAGGGCTTTAATTTTGTGTGCACAACACCACCCCTACTGCTTCTTTCCTCAGCAGATCATAGACGGGGCACAATTTCAGGAAAAATGTAAAGTTAGGCCCAGACCTCGGCATGCCACTGACTGGGTCTGGGGTGGTCTGCGTGCATCTGAGTCCCGATTCTGTCTTGTTGCCCTGGTAGCACACAGGAGCTGGGGGCCAAGGAGGAGGGCAGGCCCTCGTGTCACCCGGCAGCTGCCTGGAGGACTTCAGAGCAGCGCCCTTCCTGGAATGCCAAGGCCGACAGGGAACTTGTCACTTCTTTGCAAATGAGTACAGCTTCTGGCTGACGGCAGTGACACCTGACTTGCAGTTTTCCTCGGCACCATCACCAGACACCTTAAAAGAAAGCCAGGCCCAGCGCCAGAAGATCAGCAGGTGCCAGGTCTGCATGAAGTACAGCTAGGGAACCCATGACTTGCCAACATGTCACCAAGAGAAACCTCCTAGGGACGCAGATGTCCAGGCTGTGCTAAGAGATCTAATGGTGCTCGCTTCAGATTCCGGCCCCTTCTGTTTCACTGTGGTGGTTCCCACAGGGCGGTAGGAAATTCCTCCCTCTGTTGGGGACAGGCTAAGCAAATGCTACACATCAAGATTTGTTTGGACCTGCAATCCAGGTCAACCCCAGATACCCAGATAGGCTTATGTTTTTGAGGATGATGGAACGGCTGGCTTTATTTAGAAATGTGCTGATTCACAGGAAGGCGAATAGAAGGTAAAGGCCAGATTATAAGTTATAGTACTGAAATCTTCATTCATTGGTTAATAACACGTCAAACAATTGAAGTGAATTACTCTATAATATAGTGGACTTCTGGATGGATTTTACGAAGAAAAATAAATAGACCAACAATGAAACTAGAAAATAGAAATTTCTAACATTTCAAAACGATTTTCTCTGTCATCTATTCTTCCATGCACTTTAAATAACAGTAAAACCATGAACCAAGGAGATTTAAAAGAAACCCGCCCAGCCAGCATTAACAGTTCATTTCAAAGCAGAATGAATCATTATTCCAGGAAGGACCCCAATCACTGTGTTCCAGAGATGGGATATTAGCATAAACACAGCGCAGATGAACATAAAGCATGTGCTCGTCTGTATGTTTCAGAGAATAGAAGTGTCTGCTTTGGCAACCCTTTTGAAAAGTAGCAATTATGGAAAAAATATATTCAATAAAAGATTAAGAGCCTAAAAGCTATTAATGAATATTAAGGCAGTGATTCACAAAAATTGACTCCCCATTGCAGTGAACTTCCATACACACCGCTTCTCCCCAGCCGGGGGCCAGCGTGCCTGCTAATGGGACTGAAGCCACATGGGGCTTCCTCAGCTGGCACAGGTTCATACAGAGCACCTTCCTCCTCTCCCCAGGAGCGCCTGCCAAGGAAGACATGGCACTATTTTAAATGAAACAAAAACAACCTCCAATTTGAATTTTATGTGCCTGCTGCTGGTTTTTACAGGAGCATCTTGTGTTTCCACTTTTAAAAAACATTGTTGTTTTATGTCCATATTATACCAATGCAGCAGTTTGCCATTTGCCGTTAATATTTTTTATGAAAGATTAGAAGTAATTTATTGTGAAATAGTTTTCAAAGCAAAGGATATGCTTTTTATTTTGGTAGATTTGGTGGTTTAATCCTAAAAATCAAAAGCCTTGTTGGAAAAAAATTTTAGGGAACTTGCTTCCTTTATTTAAAAAAAATGTCATGTTAGAGAGAAACTAGATACATTTCTCATGAGTGACACTCATTTTAGTACTTAGTTTCAATGCACTTAAAAATAATTAAGAAAAAACTCAACTAAAACCTTGTTTGTAAATATTTTCCTTGCCAAACATTGATTAGGAATGAACTCTTATATGTAGAACATATTTCAAGTGAGTCTTGCTATGCGGCTGCCCTTAGAGTGGCAATTTATTTACTTTTCAGTAAAAAGAGAAATACACATTTTAAGATGAAATATTTTCTTGTTGTAGCAGAAAATTTCCTAGCTCATTTGACCCATTTAATGATTTTCTTAAATCATGCTCTGGCATGTCAAATATTTTTGAGCACCTGAAATTTAAGCCAATTTCAACCTTATTTATGATTAAAATTTTCTGTTTCCCAAAACTTTATCATGGGTCACCAAGTGTCAAGGCTTCTAAAATTTCATCTTGTCCATTCATGAATTTGGTCGGAGAACATTTCCTGGGAAGCAAGAATGGAGATAAATCAAATATAGGGAACAAATCTTGCTTCCTATAGTATCTTACGCACTTTCATTTTGGTGTTAGAATATTATCTTAATAAGCTTGCCAAATAAATTTTAACAAACAGGCTGAATGAAGTGGGGAATTTATGCCACAGGGAACCTAAAATAGTATAAGGAACTTCTCAGAATACTGGCATCACCAGAGCCCTCTCTAAATGCAGCACAAATGTTGCCTTCTGATGTCAAAAATAATTTTAAATGGTTTAACGGGACAAACAATGGAAAACGTAACTTCTGGGATTAGAAGGCCATACTTTTTAAAGCCATTATTTTCTTCACCCGGTTATAAATCAGTGTGCCTCAAAATATCCTGTCTCTGTGAAGGATGAAGAAAGCTTTAACGTTTCTCATCTACTGCTGGTAATCATCCTTACCAAATCTCCTTCCCAAGAACCGCTCCTCCACCTCCTTGGTTGGGATGCCTCTGTGCCCCGTGCGGATGGCTGTGGGTCATGTGTTGGGAAGGGGCTGTCTCCTTCCAGGCTCTTATTCCTGGTGAGTGGATCCCTGTCCATCAAGGTACCCAGGCCTCCTCCATGCTGTGAGTGGGGGCACATTCCTCCTCCCTTGTTCCTGCTTTGCTTATAATCCTTCAATGGCTGCACTGCCTGTGACATACAAATGACTTCCTCTGGTGGGGAGGCCCGCAGGACTGGCCTCTGCTCGCCTGTGTTCCCGTCTCTGGGACTCCCTTCCTGCCCAACCTCATGCTCCCTGACTGCTCCTGTAACGTCTCATCTCACCGGCTCCTTCCCTTGGCTAGAATGTGAGACCCTGGAGAGCGGGGCCATGCTCTACTCATCTTGTATGTGCGGTGTCTACACATATCGCTGAGCACATTATTTACACGGAATTGCTTTTTCAATGACAGTTCAATACATGTCATGAGGCATTGGGGGTTCAGCTCTGCAGACAGGATTCTCATGGGCAAAATGGTGACAAGTATAAGCCATTTCTTATTTCTAAATATTTGAATGTGAACATAGATCCACACACCCTCTCTTCTAATTATTGACAGAAAGCCGACTGATAGCTTTCACCATCACTCCCTCCTGAAAATTAGCTTACCTCCCCATAAACTGGAATTTCAGAAATGGGAAAATTTTGAGAGATTTGGCAGAGAGAAGACTCTTCATGGATATGTGATACAACTTTATTCATGCTGTACCTATATCCCCTCATGCTATAAGGGCTTCCTAGGACAGGAACTGCCCCACCGAGTTTGTACACAGTAGTGGTGCTCAGGAAATAGTCAAAGCAATGGTCCACCAAACTGGATCTTACCAACGATTTTATTCTGAGCCTCTTCTAGTTAGTATTATTCTGTTCATTCCAGAAAATTACATGATTTGTGGTTCTACCAGCTCAGCAGACTAATTTGACGATTGTTATTTTTATTTGGTATGGCTGCAAGAAGAGTGGAAAAAAACATGTACTTTAGAGTTGGTCAATCCCCCAGGTATGAATTTGGCTCTGTCACCCTGGGTGAGATCCACCAACTCCCTAAACTGTACTTTCCTCATTTATCCTCTTGCCTTGAAAATTAAGTTAGATTGTATATCTAGCACATAGCAGTCACTGTACATTTATTATAGTTACATCTTCTATTTAAAACAAACCATTTAATATGAAAAATATTGCTTGGGCTCTTTCCATAGTAGAGTGATATTATGATTCTTACAGGGCATATAAATTACGGATTAGAATTATTTATGCCTGGCCAATTCTTAATGTATTTGGGAATGCTCTTTGATTTCAATTCTCAATGTTACTGTATCACACACATAAAAGAAAATCACAATTTCCTGCAGGGGCATTATCAGGAAGTTCTGCAGGGAACAAAACAACTGACATTAAAAATGGGTGCTCTGCAATTGTCACTGTTATTATCTGCCGGAGACTGTGCATAATGTACTTCAAACCACCACGGCTGGCTGCCACATCCATGTGAAATGCTTGAATTTTATGGTGCTTAAATATTTAATGATTCATAGGAAAAATGTGAAATATGTCCAGTAAATTGCATCCCTTTCTTTAATCTACGGCTGTAAAGTTAAAGGCTTTCAACATTTGCAAGATGCCTGGTCTGCTATTGACCCTTAGATCTTTGTTGTATTATAACTCATCATATTGTTCATTATATATAAAATGCTGTGATGACCTACAAAAACAACCATGTTTTATCCAGTGCATTTATTTTCTTTCAAGCCAAAGTGAGTTTACTCTTTGAGCTGTGTTGTAATATGGCCTGCCTTGGCACTCACTGCTCCGTGGGGAATATGGGTCACGTGGTAGAAGTGGGAACTGCAGATGGGAAAAATGTGAGCAGAGTGTAGACAGTGACCCCCTTTGCTGGGGTAAGGATGGGATTCTGAGGCTCTGGGAAGCACTGTCCTGCACACCATGGTGGGTGGGGGGTGGACAGGAAACCAGGCCTCAGGGCCAGAGGTTCTACATCAACCCTTGTTATGCTGTGTGGGCAGCAGATGTGGGGCAGACCCTCGGGGCCTCTGTTGTCCCATTGGTTGAAGGAGCATGAGACTACCTACCTCATAGGGCTGTTCTGAGGATGAAAAGTAAGAGATGGTGACTGTAAGGTAACCATAGTAACTGGAAATTAGGGGGCAGGCATTGCTATTCCGTAGCCATTTCACAGAGTTACTCTTTTTAAGTGGAAGTATTTGGTCCACGGTACTTGGTCAAACCTCTCACCTGATAGACAGCGCTGTTCAGTATTTCCTGAGCACCTACTAAGTGACAGGAGCTGTATTAACCATGAGGTATGCTCCCTTTCAACCTCTCAACTTTCCTAGTTTACAGACCAAGAGCTGAGGTTCAGAGAGAATAAGTAACTTGCTCAAGGTCATACATAGGCAGCTCCCAGCAGAACCTGAACCCTGGTCTGTCACTAAAAGAAGTGCTCTTACCTGCTACCCCCTCACCTCCCATGTGTGGATTGGTTAGAAAATAGAGGATCCTTTATAAAGGCACTCAGGGCCCGTGAATTGCTGCTGTCCTGCAAAGCCATGGTCATGGGTCCTGGGGGATCCTGGTCTTAAACTGTTCTTGGAGGGAGGTGGTGGGGACCTGAGGACGGGGTGATTTGCGGGGAGCCTTGGAGGCCTGTATCTCACAACACAAAACCAGCCAGGCCTCTGCAGCTCCTCGATGTCAAGGTCAGCCATCTGGAAGATCTGCTCTGAGCTGGAGAAAGAAAGATCTGGGGGCTCCACTGGCTGCTCTGATTCTCCCAGTTGCCAACGAGACACTTCCTGGCACACGTCATTTGAGGGGTGGCTCGATGGCCTCCTCAGTGACTATACTTGGTGTTCCTAATTGTAATAGCTGAGAGATGAAATTCTCAACCAGCAATCATTTTAATCTATTTGCTTGGAAAAAGTAGGAAAGCTTTAAAATGAGAAGTAACACATTCTCCTGGTCACACAACCCACAGTAAATGGGGCAACCCACCTGCAACAGCGTGTGCAGGTTGGAACCACTGTTTATTCTGCTCTCATGATGAGGAGTAACCATAGCAACTTCCGCCACCTGGAACTTGAGGCTGGCCCGATTCTGACACACCCAGCCTGTCACAAGCCCTTGCGATCAGTACCTTGTTTGCAAGAGGAGAGCGGTGTGTGGCTGCAGGTAGGTCATGCTTCCTGCTGAGATCAGTTCCTCTCTTTCCTGCTCAGCCCAACAAACTGACCCTGGATCCCTCCCTTCACCTTTCTGAGCTCCAGATCCAAAGTGAAAACAGGACACCCGGTTCTCTGACAGGATAGTTGGTACCATCCTAGCAGATAACCGATGATCATCTTAAAATGCATTTGTGCACATGGAAATTTGAGTTCTTCGTTACCTATAAACTGCCTGAGGCCATCCTTGTACATGTTCCTTTACATCCATGTTCTCATGTGTTTATTTTTACTCTGTGGTAAGAAGATTTAAAATCTACTCTCTCAGCAAGTTCCAAGTACACAGTACAGCATTATTCACCACGGTCACCGTGCTGTATGTTAGATTCCCAGAATTTATTTATCTTATAACTGAAAGCTTGAAACCTTTGACTAGCAGCTCTCCATTTCCCTGCCAACCCCGGGTAACCACCATTCTACTCTGTTTCTATGACTTGGACTTTTTTTTTTTTTTTAAGATTCCACACATTAAGTGAGATCATACAGCATTTGTCTTTCTCTGGCTTATTTCACTGAGCATAATGTTCTCCAGGTCTACCCATGGTGTCACAACTGGCAGGATGTCCTTCTTTCTCATGGCTGCATAATATTCTCCATTAAGAAGCTGGTAACATGGGCCTGGCTGCAGTTCTTATAAAAACGCTGCTTTATCTTCCACTTAAAATTCTAATAATACTTTTAGAATTGATGGCTTTGCATTTATAAATGTCAGGATTCATTTATAATGGAATTCCCTAGGGAAGAAAGACATATACATAAAACCAGATGATTAAGTAGTTTTTAAAAGTTTTCTTATAATGGACAATTTCAGGCAAATACCACAACATAGAGGAGAGTTTAATAAATCTCCATCTACCTATTATACAGCTTCAGCAACTATCAACTCATGAACCCCTTGAATCATCTGTACTCCCATACCCTCCACTATGTCATTTTGATGCAAAACCCAAATATGATATAATTTCATCTCCTGATATTTTAGTGGCTCTAAAAGATCAGGACTTCCTTAAAAAGCACAGCCACAGTTTCATTATCACCCCTTACATAATTAGCATTAGGTCTTTAATATCATCAAAGATTTTTGCCAGGGTTTAAATTTCCCTCATTGTCTCATAGATTTTTTTTTAAGTTCGTTTGTTTGACTAAGAATCCAAAAGAGATCTTTACAGTGTGATTGGTTGACAAGTCTCTAAATCCCTTTCAATCTATAGCTGCACGTTCAGCATAGTAACCACCAGTCACATGTGGCTATCTAAATAAATTAATATTAATAATAGAATAGTCGCTCCCTCAGCCCCACAAGCCACATTTCAAGTGTTCCATAGCTACATATGGCTGGTGCCTACCATATTGGACAGTGTGGATATGAAACATTTCCATCATTGTAGAAAATTCTACTGGACAGCTCTGTTCTATAGGATGCTTATGACCCTTTTGTTTTTTTTTCCTCGCAGTTCATTTGTTGAAAAAGCTGGGATGTTTGTCCTGTAGAGGTCCCTATATTTTAAACTCTGCTGATGGAACCTTCCCATGTCACTGAACATGTTTCTCTATTCTCTGTCCTCCCAGCAAACCAGGAGTTAGACCTACAGCCTTGATCTGATTCAGGGTGGATTCTTTGGTGCTGTTTAAGCTGACAGGCAACCAATTCTCAGTATCGTGTTCAAAAGCACACACAGAGATCAAAATCGGGAAGGATGTGCACACAGCATCATCAGAAGTTATTTTGGGGAAGTAAGTTGACTGTAGTTTTGCTGATCTGTATTTCGTTATTTATCCCACAGGGAGCCTACCTTCTAACCAAAAGCAAGTTAAGAGCTGCTATTGATCGCAAACAATGTGCTGGGCATGGTGCTGAACAAATTCACTTACGTTAGCTCACTGACTCCTCGTGACAATTCTATGAGGTAATTATTATCTCCACTTTGCAGTGCACCCTCAGGAAGATTAAGTAACTTGCCCAAGGTCATACGGTCAGTATTTGGTGGAGTCTGGATTTAATCTCTCAACTGTCTGACTCTCCAGGGATTCTGATTTTGGTGAGAGTGGTGTGAGCCTGAGAGACATCATTTCTGGAAGACTCCGTCAAGTTATCCCGGGAACTGAAGTCCGTGCCTGCCCTCCACACTGTATCATCATCCACAAACATTTCGTGTTCCCGTGCCAAGCCCTAGTCTCAGCTGAAAAGTATTCTGCATCTGGCATGGATGAAGCCTCATGCCTGCACAGAACGTGTGCTCAGCAGAGGGACCTGCCTCTCTCTCCCTGCTCCTGGGAGACAGTTTCACCCCGGCTTGCCCAGCAGTCCTTCTGCTTCATGTGGAGCTCCCACTGTGTGTCAGGTATGTTAGGGACATCAGGACAGAGTAGGGCACCAAGCAGATAAAAGTCCCTGCCCTCATGCACCTCATAGTTGGAATCTGGGAGGAGAGAGAAGAAAAGAAACAAGACAACACATTAAATATAGACAAAGTCAGATGGTGATAAGCTATAAAGAAACGTGAGAAATAAAGAGAGAGAGTATGTGTGTGTGTCTTGTATGTGTGTACGTGTCATTTTTGAGAGGATGGCCAGGGAAGTACTTTCTAAGGCCCATTGCCCATTTTCAGACAGCTCTTAAGAATGGTTTTTCCATTTTTAACTTGTTGGAATAAAAATCAAAAGAACAACATTTTGTAGCATATGAAAACTACAGGAAATTCCATTTCAGTATCTATAAATAAAGTTTTATTGGAACATAGCTGTGCTCATTTGTTTCTTGTCTGTGTGCTTTTGCATGACAATGGCAAGCGTGTGTATTGCCAAGGAGACCATGTATCCCGTGCCTAAAATATTATTCTCTGGCCTTTTATAGAAGTAGTTTGCCAAACACCTCCCCTAAGGTGTCATTGGAAGAAGGACGTGAAGTAGGTAAGGGAGCAAGCCATGCATTTATCTGAGCAAATATCCCAGCAGATGTCACAGTCTATGCAAAGGCTTGTAGGATGAGGTAGGGTCATGTCTGGCATGCTCTTGACTGGAGCCTGACATGGTAGGCACTCAGCTATTTGTTGAATAATTTAATAAAAGAATGGATAAGGTACAATTTTCTAGTTTTTACATTTTTGCCTTCTCTACCCAAAAGCCTACCAATCTGCTACCTAAACCCTCTGTTTAGAGATCTTTGGTGTCAATTGTAGGCTTAAGATCTCAACACTAGACATGCATGCAGTCAAGGAGGGGACTTGAGAGCAAGACAGTGCATCTTCGAGGAGGGCAGGAAACAATCCTGGGCTGGGGAGGCTTAATAAGATAACCAGGATGTGCAACTATACAATAAGGCAAGTAGAGAGCAGAGGAGGGCGATGGCTGGACACACCACTTCCGGTTCCTTGCTTGCTTTCCCTTATCATTTCGGGGAAAGGGGCTTCCTCTTGGGCGTTTGGCAAAGCACAGTTTGGTATTTCTCTGCATGGGCAAAAATAAACAACAAGGGAGGAGATTTTCCAGGGATGTGCATGTTGCAGCCAAAGTGACTTTCTGTGGGTCTCTGCCAAAAAGGAGAACCAGCTCTCATCTATTCCTAAAATACAAAGCCTTAGAGGAAAAAAAGGGGGGGTAGGGGTGGGAAATAGCAGTTAGGTTGAAAGTACAGAATTTAGAATGGCTACTCGCTGAAACAGAAAGGAGAATTTTTAGGGCAGTGAAACTGTTCTGTCGGACACTAACAGTGGCTACATGCCACTATGCATGTCAAAACCCATACACATCTACAATGTAAAGAATGAACCTTAATATATTAACTGTGGACTTCAGTTAATAATCAGGTATTGATATTGGTTCATCAGTTACATCAAATGTACCACTAATGTAAGACGTTAATAATAGGGAAATTGTATGGGGGAGGGGAGGAGGGTATGTGGCAACTTTCAATTATTATCTGTTCAGTTTTTCTGTATACCTACAACCACTTTACAAAAATAAAGTCTATTAAAAAGAATAAAAGCTTTAGAGGCACACTTTAAATAAGAGGAAAACTTGTGAAGATAACCCTTCATTTCACTATCATATGCAGGGGAAATGGAAACATACTCAAGCATAAATGGCAAACAACGGCCAGCCACCATTCACGTGTTTGGAATCTATCCAGGGCTGTTGAGTTTGGACAGTGTGTGGCTCTGTTTTTGCTGTTACTGCTTTTAAATGTCATTATTCTGTCACCCAGAGAAAGCCCTCAGAGCGCTATGACTCTTAAAAGACAATATCAAATGTTTCACCAACTGACAAACCTCAGACTTCCTGTATTTCTGTAACCTGTAGTTTTCCCTTCCTCCTCCTTTTAATTTGTTAATGATCTCTCCAGCCACAGGCTCTCTGTCACACTTCCCTAACTAGATCAGGAGATCAAAGGTGAGGCTTGGCTAAGTCATCAGTGTAATTCACCCAGGTAGCAAGCTATTAAGAACAAACCTACAAGGTTTTTGATTTGGCACCCAGAAACTCTAGTGCAAGCAGTAATATAAGGCCCGTGTTTCTTTCCACACCATCAGGATGTCTTTCCACCCCGTTCCCAGTGAAATTCTCCAAGGCTCCAAGAAAGCAAAGACACAGAGCCTCACGGCCCAGTTCCCACGTTCAGAAAGGAATTTCACTATTATCAATTGGGCAAGGGACACAAATCCTCCTCTTTTCTTTGACAAGCGTTTCTGTTTCTGTTTTTCAGAGAGATTTGTTTTCTCATGCATACTTTCCCCTCCCCGTTGTTACACCTTTATGTGGATTTTCTTTTTTTAAGAGCATATTCCTTAATGTCATTTATTTTGCATTTCTGGAATGAGGAACCTTTTCTGCTCATATTGTTAAACACTAGAGGAGGCGCCCGTGTGATAGATCACCCTGAGTCTTGGGAGGAAATGATTCACCACAATACTGTAACCGAAAGTGTTCTAACACCAGGGAAGAAGCAGGTCATTAACCGCGTTACCTGCCCAAAGTAGCTCCTGGAGGCAGCAGAGCCTTCTCAGCCCAGCCTGGCCTTCTGCATTTCCTCACACCCAGCTTTGCCGGCTCCCATCAGCTTTGGTCTTGTTCTGTGTCCTCTGTCCGAAAACAGTTGATGCTGGGAACTCATCCTCCATTTTTAATCTTTAAAAGAAACCTTACAAATTTGTGATTTTAAATCATCCACATTTGGTCCGTCTACTTCCAAATGGTCCTTACCAGGCTACTATCTCATTTTGCCCTTAAATATTTTGCCCTTCGGAAAATTTTGCCCTTAAATGGATAAATGGATGAATAAACCCAAAGATGTATTGAGTAAACCCAAAGTTGTAAAAATAAAATGTATCTTTAAAAAAATAAAAACAAATGTTTATTTAAACAAAAAAATAAGCACTAAAGCAACATGTGGGAGAGGTAAACACCAGTCACACCTATCACCAATAAAGATGTCAAACAAAAACCAAAAAATGGGAAAACTAAAAGATGAAAAATGTGTATTTTTTCCCCCTCTAAATGATTTTGTGAAAGCAGATCACAGACATATCCAAAGGTTCATCATTCTTTGTGAAAAGTGATGAGAAATATTTTGAATCTTTATTTAGTTACATGTCAGCACTGGAAATTGATCACGACTGATGGAAAATTATCTGAATATTTTACACACTGAGAGTTCAGTGGCTACTTTTATTCCACTTATTCCACATTGAAGCAACCAGATTTGATCCATGTATTTTGAACAAATATGCTAAAACTAGATAGGGACACAATATGATTTTCATGGGTCTCTTTCATCATTAAAATGATAAGTCAATTATATTTTGTAACTACACTGGTGCAAAAACAAGCATATTAACATTAAATATCAAAACATTTTCTTCAACCTAAAAGGTCACTTTTTTCTTCTGATTTTAAAAGACATTAAAACTTTTTTGTGGGCCTACTGCACCCAAGGGAGAAGTCTGCCCTGAAGGAAGATCGTTTTATAGAAACACAGATTAAGCAATCACAAAACCCAATGACAGAAGACACATACTTTTAACATTAAAACAATCTGTCAGTGAATTGTCATAATTATGAAAAATATTTGTACTTGTTAAAAAAAGAAAAAGAAAACTTCAATACAAAATTAAAAGCAACTGAGTGTTCAAATTGGGGGAATATAAATAACTTCTGATTCTTCTGTTCAGTGGGACATTATTTCATCACTAAGAAAATCAGAGTTTTCACCAGATAACCATTTTTAAAATGTATTTGAAGGGCAAAAAAAAATTTTTTTTGATGGATTTTCTCTCTAAAGTTGTGAAAATCTGTGGAAATGGAAAACCATGTATTTAGTAGGTAAGCTAGCCTTGACATTTTCGAACTCTTTGGGAGGCATATGGGTGACATCTATTGAACTATAAACTATGTATACTGTTTAATTCAGAAATTCCACTTCTAGGCATGTATCCTATAAATTCATTCCCCTAAGTGGGCTTACATAAAGTCATAGATATTCATGGTACTCTTGTAACAGCAGAGAGTTGAAAAAGAAATTAATAACCATCGTGAGTGGACTGGTTATATAAATGATGGTTGTTCCATCTGCGGAATACCATACAGTCATTAAGGAGAATAACATGGACATGTAATAACATGACGCATTGGCAAGAATTGTTATACGTCCTATTTCTAAGCCAGTGACTCTCAGTGAGGTACATTTCTGCCCCCCAGGGGACATTTGGCCATGTCTGGAGATATTTTCGGTTGTCACAGCTGTGTGTGTGTGTTGGTGGGGGGAGTTCTAGTGGGGAGAGGCCAGGGATGTGTTAAACATCCTGCCCAGAACAGCACCCGCCCCCCCAACAGCAGAGAATGATCCGGCTCCAAATGTCAAAAGCTCTGTGGTTGAGAAATCGTGTTCTAAATCAATCACTGGCAAGGAGAATGGAATATCCAGATTTGTGTGCTGAACGAATCAAGTTTTACCTTCTGGGACCAGGGTGGGTCTAGCCTCCCTTCCGCTGTGTGACATCTGCAAAGGGTCAGGATTCTGTGCGCAAGGAAGAATAGAATGGTTGTCCTGTGGTGTGAACAGTCAATAGTGTCTGCCATATACATAGAAAACCAAGGGAGAGCAATAAACCCCAAGAATATTTTCACATGGATATAAAAGATTGCAAGGATATGCGCCAAACTGTTAAAATCGTTAGCTGGGAAGCAGGAGGGCTGTGAGCCCTTTTCGTTTTCTTTTTGGCGCTGCCTCATATTTTAAAATGTTTCTGTAATGGTCATATCTTACCTTTCCTATCAGAAAAAAAAAACATAAAAATCACTCAGTAAAATTTAGGTATAAATCTGGTAGGAATCTAGTTCATAAAGTTTTTTTAACTGTGCTGCTATTACCCAAAGTTGATTGATGACATTTAAGAACCAGAGTGACTGTCTATGAAATCTGAATAAATCCCACATTTTCTGACAAATGCTTGATTTTCCCAGATTACAGCTGAAACTGAGTTAAGCTGGTACTGATATTCAGGGTGTTTCTTTTTTTTCTTTTTTAAAATTTATTTTCCATACATAACATTGAAGGGGAAGTGGAGTGAAATGGGCATTAGAAAGCCTGGCTTCTAGAACGGTTTGTTAGGCATGAGAAAGAAACTGGGCAAGTTGTTTATTTATCACAGTAAGAACAGTTCGCAAAGGACGTGAAAGCATGACCTAGAAGAGCTGTCTGCACTCATATGCACTGCACCATTATTTACAATAGGTAAGATATGGAAACAACCTAAGTGTCCATCAAGGGATAATGGATAAGGACAATATATATACTACATAATGGAAATTATCTGTATATATAAGATGAAATATTATTCAGCCATTACAAAAAAAAAAAAGGAAATACTGCCATTTGTGGCAACATGAATGGATCTGGAGGGCATTGTGCTAGGTTAAGTAAACCAGACAGAGAGAGAGATCAATGCTATATGGTATAACTTATATGTAGAATGTTTTTAAAAGTCAAACTTAAATAAAGAGAGTAGCGTGGTGGTTGACAGGAGCTGGGGAGTAGGGGAAATGGGGAGATGTCAGTCAAAGGGTACAATTTCCAGTTATAAGATGAGTAAGTTCTAAGAGTCTAATGTGTCGCATGGTGACTAGAGTTTATAATACTGTATTACTGTATATATTTGAAATTTGCTAAAAGAGTAGATCTTAAGCGTTCATATGCATGCACACACACACAAGGTGACTGACAATGTATACAATTGCAACTCATCACTTTGTACACTTTAAATCTACCACATTATTATTTGTCAATGATACCTCGGTAACGTTGGGGGGAAAATAATAGCAGCCAGTCTAGAACCTATTGTGTGCTGGGCACTGTTCTATGTACTGCACGACCAGCCATTCGATCACTGAGTCGTCCTCAGAGACTTTAGGAAGTAGGTGCTGTTCTGATCCCCATTTCCCACAGGTGGACACAGAGCCCTAGCACCTTGCCAAGGTCACATGCCAAACGGTGGGTTGGGGATTTGAACCCAGGATTCTGGGCCCAGAATTCATGCTCTGGGTCACTATGTCAGCAGATTTTGCTGGGTTACTACACTGGCCTCCTAACTCATCACCTACCTAGAGTCTTGTCCCATGCCCTTCTCGCCACCAGCGTCATTTTTCTAAGACAATTCCTGTCACTCACCTTCTTGGAATTTCTCAGTAGATCCTTATTCATGCAGCAGGGAATCAAACCTCCAGGCCTGGGGACCACTGAGGCAAGGTGGGTCACCACCAACTCTCTCATCAGAGCCTGGGCACGGGGGGCTGAATTCTGCCTGCAGATGAACTGCCCGCAGTGTGCCTTACACGATGATTTCAGTTTTTAAAAAATACTTAACATCAAAAGTCCTGGAGAATGAGCAGATAGCCACACAAATCCCCAAAAAGGGACAGACATTCTGTGGTACAATTGGCCTGGCCTAATTATCAAATCAAGGCAGGGAGAAAAAAAAGCGACCGTGCTAGATTAGAAAAATCCTGGGGGACATCAACACCCCAGTTCATGCCTGTGCCTGGATTGCATCTTGGTTGGGATAAACCAAGTCGTTTTTTGGGCCAGTGGGGAAATTTGAATACTGTGTGGTACCAGGTAAGAAAAAAAATATCTTGGAATGGAAAGTTGGAGATTGCAAACTCAATAAACTCAGGCATGATCTCCTTTTTGGTAAAAAACAGATTGATGTTTGTGTATGCATACAGAAAAAGATCTGGAAGCATCAAGTGTTGACAGAGGTCAGAGTCTGATGCTTTCATTTCTTTCACTATTGTCTAGGTCTATTGTCTAACTTTCTACAAAATGCATGTATACTGCACATGAGATAAAGAATGCTTTTTTAAAAAATAAAAATAAAGTAACCTGCAGACTTTGCATGATCGAATCCAGATTTTTGGCTTATCTTGAAAAATTGCAGGAAGTTCCTAGATCCTCTTCCAGCTCAATCAGGGGAAGATAATATGAGGTGCCCCTTTGGATACAGCATGAACTCCTTGATTCAGAACCACCCCATCTGCCCTGTTCTATTCATTCATTCATTCATTCATTCATTCGTTCGTTCGTTCATTCATTCATTCATCATTCAACAGATATTTTTTGAGGGCTTCCCTTGTACCCAGCACTTTTCTGGACACAATGACTAGAAGTATGTCTCTGCCTTCATGAACTTATAGTCTCCTGAGGGTGAGCACATAACAAACAAATGATTATTTAACACACATTTCAGGTGGGAATACAACTCTGAAGAAATACAGAGAATAGTGAGACCAGTGGTTTTGTCTAAGGATGCAGATGGTGAATCAAGACTGAGAATCAGGCTAGAGAAGGTGGGCTTCAGGGGGAGGTGGGTGAGTGTTCAACTGGTGGACAGGATGGAAAGCCAAGGGAATGGGTGAGGTCACAGTCAGGGAACCCAACCACCACTTTGTGTCATGACCAGGCAATGTGTACTGCTCAGAGCTCCTAGTACTAGGAACTCAACGGTACGTTGCTTTTTTTTTTGTCTTGACCCAAATGATGAGAGAAAAATAACCATGAGAACAAATGGAGATCAAGAAAGCCAGCATGAGCTAAGTGGTGAGGTTCTCGGAAGTGAACTCCAGGATAAGGCAGACGCAGCCTCCAGTGACAGGCATCCCAGGACCAGAGGAAGTCAGTTCAAGGGCAGGATGTTGGTCTGAAGCCTGTCAGTCAAAAGCTTTGACAGCACATGCTCTTTGCTGCCTCCCAAGAGAGCAAGTGAACAGAAGGGGCTGAGCTAACCCAACTCAGTTCTCCTTCCAAATTCAGTCATTAGAGTAAACCACTCCACGCACCCAGGGTGGGGGGTGTGAGAAGCTGAGAGAGGCCAGGATATCGGGCTAGTGGCACCCCTCCTGCATGGAAGGAGACATCAGGGACGTGGAAGTGTTGCTCCCCACCTCCCCTCGAATGGCACCAATCCCCACAGACATTTCTCAGTTTTTTTACTTGCCTCTGAGCAGGATGCTTTTCTACTGACCCAGCTTTCACCCATGAGCATATAGGCCAGGATGCCTACACATACGTCTTATAATAATAACGGATAAAATTGCCCGTTTAGTGACTGTAGACCAGGCTCCTTTCCAAGCTCTCTTGCTGATATTAGCTCATTTAATCTTTATCAGGATTAGACACTATCATGATCCCATCATACAGGTGATGAGGTGAGGCTGAGGTTATACCAACTGTCCAACCTGTCACAGGCAGTAAATGAAGAAGTCAGGATTTGAATACACCACTCTGGTTCCTGAGTCTGCACCATTGATAGTAGAATCAGCAGGTGATGTCACTTCTGTAACAGGGAAAATGGGTGTTCAAATGCCAGCTTCTACAGTCATTGGCCATATG
>JAVSCE010007517.1:0-43094 GCA_032199065.1 Smutsia gigantea
AAATACTCTTTTCTGTATCCTGGCCTCTTGTGTAAAACCAAACTTTCAGTGGCTTGCAACTACTGGAATAAAAATTAAAAAAAAAACAAGCAAAATGAACCAAAAAACTAACATAGCTGCCCCAATACTTGAGGGCCTCTTCATTCTTCTGAGCGTTCCAAACTAAGTCCACTGTATCACCAACATACACCCCTCTAGGCAAAATGAGTCACTTCTTGGTCCCTCTTACTTGTAAGCCATTTACTTCTATACCTGAAATCTCATCCCCTACTAACCAAAGGTGCATCTTCATAAAGCTTTCCCTAACCAGCTAGCACTCTCCTTTTCATTTCTATACCATTCAAAATATATTACCTTGGGTTGTCAGTATTTTTCCATTAGAAACTATATGTCTCCTCAAATAAAAGGAGACATTGATAAAGCATTAATATAAAAGGGGAAATTATTACCATTCTGTGTTTACCCTATACAACTGTACTAAGCCAACGGTCCCCAAAGCAGCAATAGTTATCACTTACATAGTGTTTATTCTACGCCAGGCATCTTTAAGCTTTTTGGTTAGTAATACTATAGCAGGACTATGTGGGAAATATTGTCCCTACTTTTACAACTGAGGAAACTGAAGCACAAACTAACTTGCTAAAAGTCACGCAGTCAACAGAGTGGGAGAGTTAATGAACAAATAATACATTTCACTTAAGGCATCATCTTTATTCTCACACTCAATAGCATACATTAATTAACCAGCAGGTCTCATATTTAAATTCAAGATTAAATTACAACTTTTCACCTAATAGTTAATTAGGAAGATTTTAATATTTTTATATTAACCAACATTTTCTGCAATAATTAAACAGTAAAATTATTACCTTTCGGACATTAATGCCTGTAGTTTTTTCTCCTTGAGCATGTCGGTTTCTTAGTTCTGTTACTGTGGAAATGGGATTCAGGCCAGCATTTTCAGCTAGTGTAGATGGAATGACTTCCATAGCATCTGCAAAAGCACGAACGCAGTAGGATTCCATACCACTCAATGTGCGTGAATATTCAGTCAGCCGTAGGGCCAGCTCTATTTCTGGAGCACCACCTCCTGCAATAAGAGCTCTGAAATTCACAAATACACTTTTAGCTATTTTATCCAAATAAAGCTATTTTTAATAATTTACTATTTATACCTTAAAAATAGTCAAAATATGTAAGTTTTAAGGTTCAAACTGTTAGCAATTTATATTACCTCTTTTTCACTAAACAGCGAATAACACATAAGGCATCATGAATGGAGCGCTCAGCTTCTTCAATCACCAATTTGTTAGATCCACGAACAACAATTGTAACTGTTTTTCCAGGGCTTGTACAGCCTGTAATCTTTAGTAAACAAACTCCAAATTAGGTATTTGAGTAAGAGCTAAAAAAAAAAAAAAAAAAAACCAGGCAAACAAAACCTTAATTATAATACTGTTACCTTGATCAATTTGCCAGAACCATTTAAATTGACCTCCTCAGCTAACTCCGCTGATCCCAGCATGTCAGCAGTGAATTGGTCAATATGAGCAACTGGCTTGGTTCCAATTGTCTGGGAAAAACATCAAATCCACATAATCAAAGACAACATTTGATTATTGGACATTTTCACACATACAGATGTTTGGAATATTTTACCTTACAAACAAATTCAATGTCTTCTCTTTCAATATCCTTAACCACCATAATCTTCATTTTGTTCAGGAAATGCAATGCAAGATCGCTAAGAGCATCTCTACAATAGAAAATCAGTGAGTATTCAATGTTAGGTTAGAAAGAAACCGTTTTGCTGTGCAACCACTTTTTAAGGTTTTCATTATTTCACTGTTGTTTAAATGACAATGACTCAAATTATTTGTGAAGGAAGATTTTAAAAATTACTAGTTTACCAAGTGTATGAGCTCAAAATTCTTAAATCAGATTTCTAATGGATAGTATTAAAATGTACTCCAATGACATTATTTGTAAAACACACAATAAAGATGACTGTCATTTTTAATACTCAATTAACATCTCTGATAATTAAAACTTTATTGATACTTCATCAGTTTAGAATTATATATGACTAAGACAGCACATATTTATACTTTCCTACAAATTATCTGGAATGATCCCCCTGACAACCCTGTGATACTGGAAGGATGGATGTTATCCTTGTTTCACAGGTGAGCGAACTGAATTTTGAGAGCAATTAACTCAAGGTTAATAGCTATTATAAGATTTGGGATAAGAACCAGATATTCCAATTCTTAACCAAGGTTTCTATATAAAATGAACACACAAAGCACTTTTTGGTGTAACATATTAATAGAGTATACGGGAATGTGCCTACCTATTAGAAGGAAACAATGGGGAAGAGGGATCAGTTCAAACTTTGGAGAATTTTTGAATCCGTGGACTATTACCCAGCATTACCCACCAAAAGAACTTTTAAACTTCAAGCAATTGCACGGACCTTTAAATAAATGCCTCTTTCAACTAACTGACTTTTGACCAAAGATAGTTTTTAAAAAACAAAGCATTCTATTTACTTGATACTTAGGATCTTGGTCTAGAAGGAATATATATCCCACGTTTAAATTACCCTAATGGGAAGAGAACCCACTTTAGAAGACTTATCAGAATACAATGATGCCCCAAAATGAAGATACATTCTAGCTTCCTAGTGGTTTACCCATTTCAAATTTTTTTTAATGTTTATTTTGATATCATTAATCTACAATTAAATGAGTAATATTATAGTGATTACACTACCCCCTTCATCAGGTTCTCCCCCCCCCCAACCCCATTACAGTCACTGTCCATCAGCGTAGTAAGATGCCATAGAGTCACTACTTGTCCTCAAATGTTTCTTTAAAAAACTGCTGGAAGGAATCCACAATCAATTGTCATTAAGAGGTGAACAAAATAAATAGCCCCACACCTTAAAATAGACTTCTGTATGAGAAGGACATTACATCCTGTTTTCTTAATTTGCTTCACTAAGTTTAGAATATAGGCTCTCTCCTCTCGCAGCACTCGGTCCATCTGGACATAGTCAGAAACTACTATCTGATTATCCATCTGTTTAGAAAAAGAACATATTAATAACTTCCAGCATTAAGTTTTTGAGTGAAAAAAAAAACAAGAATTTTAATGAAAATATTATGCATAGTATAAATTCAATCAAAATCACACCAAATAAAAAATTATACAGACATGCACAGAAAGGTCTGGAAAGATAAATACACACACTTAACTCATGTCTTTTCTACTTCCACCTATATATCTTATTGTTTTTATTTTTGCAAGTATATTTCTGGTAATCAAAAAAAGTAAAAATTATGATCCTATTTTCTGAATATGTCAATTGTCTTCATATAAATATATATATTTCTGGAAGAATTTCAGTTGAATATTAAGTAAATCAGTAGCTCAATTTCAATGACTAGCCAATTGAGGCTATAGATTTGTCCTGTCTGGCATCCAACAATTTCTAATTTTGTCTCAATTTTACTAATCCTTTTGAGATCTATGCTTTTTATCACTCGAATCAGTATTTCCTTTTTTTATAATACTGAACAAAAAAGTGTGAGGTATTAGAAAGTTAAATACATAAACAAGGAACCAGTTTCATTTAGTTCTACTTACATCTGTTTTGGGAGCTGATAAACAAAACTGAATAAGCCCGACCTTAGCCTTTTCAACCCTGGTTATGCCAGAATTGGCCACCTTTTGAGTGAGCACCAGGCCTTCCACCAATTCACAGTCATCAATTGTTCCACTAAGAAAAAGGAAAACAAGGACAGGAGAGTTAATGGGGTAGAAATTTGTGAGTTTAATTGACTGCTAATATATTAAAATCTGTCCAAAAATACGTGCTTCAGCCTCAAACACATTTGTTAGTGCACCATTCCAAAACCTTTTTGATCACACTACTGCCCGTAAGGGTATATAAACGATTTTTTTAGATTCCCACATTAATATAAGTTCTCATGAAATCAAAACCAAAAAGAAAGCACTGTGACTTTCATATAGGTGTTTTTCACTTAAGCTATTTATTTTTGCAACAGCTTATGTTTACTTTCAAAATTAATTTTTATTAATGGAAGTCATAATTAGAAATGCTTACCCAAGTTTCTTAACTATTTTAATATCTCTAAGATCTACACTAGTAGCTGTGGCTGGGTCAATCACTTTCATCACTGCATTTACACTCATTGGAGAAAGCAGACTTGAATACTGAGAGACAACCTAGTATTAAAAAAAAAAGTCAGATTCAGAATAGAGAAAGTCCTAATTCTTTAATAACAAAGATATTCAAGAAATCTTAATCATTTTGGGAGCTGGGGGTGAGAGTGGGAACATATGAGATAACATTCCATACAAATGGTCTTTTCCGCTCAGGTTGTCAGTCACCTCCCAAAGGCACAAAATAAAAATATGTATACTTGCTGTAGATGGGACTGTCTAGATTACTAGTAATTCTATAGGAACTCCAAAATAATACAAATGCATTTTATTTAGAAGCTTCCAATCTAAAATGAATTTGTCATCAGATGCTACAAATGTGCACTCCTAATACTGAGGGGCTGATAGTGGTATTTTACATTCTTATACTCATTCAATCTTTAGATGAAAAAACCTAGTTACACTGCTTAGTGTGAGCCAGTCTAGACACTGACCAACACTTCTAATCATTATACTATTATCTATATTAGATCTGGGAACATTACACAGTATAACTTAGTATCACTAATACCAACTAGCTGTCTACTTAACATGTGATGAAAATGAGTGTTTAAATGTAATGCTGATGGAAAGGAAAAGTGTAGGGGCAACACAAGATATGACAGAAAACAGGTGACACGAGTACCCAAGAAATTTCAAAGAACACTACTTTAAATTTGGTTAACTAAGTAACATAGGTATTAGTTAAGAGAGGGACCTGGGTGGACAGGAGGGACCTGGGTGGACAGAAGTGTCCTGGGTGCATATTTCAGCTCTAATAGTGGGTCTTAGATGAGTTATTTAACTTCACTACACCTATTTTCCCATTAGTAAAATGGCAATACAATTTATCTGAAAATCTTTAAAGTGAGTGAATTTTACTTCAACTAATTCAGTTAAATTATTAGACACTAACATTTATGAACTGTACAGCATCAGAAATCACAGAAGAGTTGCAGTTCTGAATGAAACTTAAAACTAATTTTACAATGATCCCTTAGTGACTGTCTCACCTTTGAGTTCAATGAAGTGGTCGCACTATTTAATAAAGTTTCTTTGTCACTCAGTTCTACAGGTCGAGACATATCAGTTAAGATTTCAATACCCTTTTCCAAAGCCTTCTGGAATGACTCAGAAATGATGGTTGGATGAATCCCTGTCATTTGTGAAAATCTAAGTTATTTGACTGTAACAGATAAAGTACATATTTGACATAACTTAAAATTTTTCTACTCATTAAAATTTCAAAGCAGTCCTATAGTTTAAATTATTAACTATGAATTAGCTTATGCTTCAGTTTTAAACACTGGCTTGAATAATTTTAACTTCTAATTATGGCTAATAATTTATTTCTACTTGATCTGAACAGATTACATACTCCTATGATATTTAAGACAAACAAAACAATTTCATACTTTTCAAAATACCACAAATTTATAGAATAAGTAAAATAAATGACTAGAGAGTTACTACCATGATTAAGCACTATTTATCAGAGCAAGAACCCATACTTTCTCTCCCTACTCAACAATCACCATTTTCATCTACAGCCTAAGCTCAGTAAGGCCACTGCCACTTATTTTTGAAAACACAAATTCTATCAATCAAGTTCCATTCAAAAAGAAGCCTGACAAAAAAAAAAAAGCAGCAGCAAAAAGAAAAACTTACTAATTCCCATAATAAACATAGCAATACTTAATCTACAAATTCCTATAAAAAAGGTTACTCCAAATTAAATTTCATATTAATAACCTTTTGCCTTTATTCAGTAATAAAGCATGTCCTATGTCCTACATACCTTTCTGAAGAAGCTTGGTACAGGAATCTAAGAGAGAGCCAGCAATGATGACTACTGATGTAGTACCATCTCCTGCTTCAATATCTTGCGCTTTAGACAGCTCCACCAGCTAAGTGAACAAAATATGTTTAGTTCCTCAATCAGAAATGTGAGAACCCAGTAACATCAAACAAACTACTTGATTTTTAACACTTTAATATAATTCTTGACTTTTCGTTTGTTGTCTACCTTGGATTTCACCTTAAAATGATGACTGATATATTTGTGGCACACAAAATTCTACCTATATACTCTATAAGAAGCTACACTATGATTTCCAATTCAGATTGTGGGTTATACATTTTTTTTCTTCCCAGTTAACTTAAGTTCCTGTCAGAAAGAATAAATCATATTGTATTCTAGGTTTTGGAAGCTATGAAATGGGGCATTTCAGATGAAGAATGCCAGTTTGGAATCTTTCCCCAAGTTTATCTGAACTGATCCTGTATGAGCATAATCTGATTCATTTTAAGTCATCTTTCCATAATTAAATGGGATTTGACAGAAATTTCTTTTGCTGATGGCAACTCACTTGACACTAAACCATCACAATCCTTAAATTGGTAATTCTTTTTAATAAATGTCAGAGTAAGTTCAGATTTATCTTGCACACAATTAAAATTATTTTGCTGTCTTCTAGAGAACATCCACTGGACTAATAATTTACACCATTTCATGTTTTTATTTCCTTCTTCAACTGTATGGCAAGGTGATTCATGTTTTATTATGACTTTACACTAAAGAGTACCATGAAAGGCACACAATGTAGCCTAAAAATATGTCTATTTGGTATAAAGAGAAAAAAAATTCCACAATGCTCAACTGATAATATGTGGTCAAATAAGACAAATTTAACCATTTACCAATATCAAACGATATACTTAAAAAAATTATACTCACCATTCTGGCTGCTGGATGTAACACTTGCATTTGTTTCAGAATGGTGGCACCATCATTTGTAATGGTCACATCACCTTTTCCATCTTGAATCTGTCAATTTGGTTTTTAAAAAATGCTGTATTTCAAAAATGTTTTCTTAACCCAGCATTAATATGACACCCTAAAAGATCTGATCTAAACACTTTGTGGAAGTTACTTTGTTTGCATAGCTCACAACTGTGCTTAATTTCAAATCCTCTTCCCTTACATTGGTATAAAGATTTATGAACATGCAGTCATGACCCAACTTTACAAGTGAAATAGCTGGCTTTGTTTCAGCTATTTTTTGTTTAAAAGTGAAAGAATCTACACACACACCAAAAAAAAGGGTAGAAAAGATACTCTAGAGAAGCACTGTCTGAGAGTATAAACTGGTTATAAAAACTCTTTCTATGAGGTCACTGTGAGTATATTCAATGATATCCCCTGAATTAAAGTTCCTGAAACAGGTTAGGTTCTCAATTAACATTTGTTGTAATTAAATTGATTGAAAACAATGTTGTGAGTGGCAGTAATTTCCCAAGCACTAAGGGCGATACAAAATAGGAGGAGCAAAGAGGAACTTGGGTTTTTATAGGTAAAAGGCATTCACAAGTTATACTGTGAATTTAGCTTGGGTGTGACTGTATCAGAGACTCAGTATAAAAGTCAGACTTAAAGTGATCTAAGTAGACGACCAGAAGACCAAGATCAGGGGGCAAAGAGAGAAATAGTTGAGAGGTAGAAAAGGAGCCAGAGACACCAAAGGAGCAGGTTTGGAGCAGGCAGTGGTTATTAGTGTCAAATGTCGGTGAGGGGTACAGAAGGAAAAATATTGAGAAATGGTCACTGAAAACGGCAAGAAAATTTACCAGGATAAATTTTAGCAGACTGAGATTTTTTTTACAAACCTTCTTCCAAAAAACAACCAATATGAGCTAGGAGCCTGCACTAACCAGTGATGGTTTCCTTCAAGAACAGCTCATTTTTTATGCTTTTGCATCCCCTTAGTAACAGATGGGGGGGCAAGTCTTGTCAGAACAAGATGATAATTTAAAGGAGCCCTCCAGGTGACCCAGGTGCTCTAGGCTGCCTCAGCTATTCTGGACTCAGGTTCAAACAAACAGCTCACTATCATTCCTGGGATTCCTGGGTTCTTATCAATGGTAGGGACCACCACCATGGATCCCCGCAAAAGACAGCACCATGAACATGATGAACACAATTCTTATAGTCAACACAGTAACTTATTTCTTAGTATCCTCAACACAGGGCAATAGCATTACTAGCAGGAACAGAAACGAAAATATCCAGAGGGAATGATGATCTTTACATCATCCAATTATCCATTTTGTTTCCTTATCTCTAATATTGGATGTTAACTAGCACTGAATATTATTACAAGTTACTGGAATGCATCTGTTTTATGCTGCTGGTCAACCTAGCTAGAAGTGGAGCTGAAATCCCAAAGACCTATGTCAAATGTCAGTTACATCAATAAGGTACACTGAATTCAAGCCCTTATACCTGCAGCTTTACTGTACTTTCCATGTAACTACACAACAGATCACTTCTTTGTATGTACTTTGTTTAAAAAGCATTAAATAAAATGTGAATCCTGTTCATTCCAAAGTAATCTATCACTCCTCTTAATCCTCACTCTTCTAACACTTCTTACTATTTAAACAGCCTATCTTAACCCTCTATCAAGATCTTAGAGTGGACTAGCACTCAAGAAGTAATGAATAATAGCTTTTTACCATTTTATCCATTCCTTTTGGTCCAAGGCTTGTTCTGATAGCATCAGCAACAGCTGTAAAGAGAAAAAAAGATATCAACTTTCAAAGATCAAAATATTTCTTCTCTCAAATGACCATTTTGTCCTGTGTCCACTGAAGAAATTCATTGTCTATATTATAATCTACTGGAAACAGAATAATTTACTCCTGCAATTATTTGATGCTTCATCTTTTGTTATAAAAGTCACTATACATAGTACTTACATGCTCTATGGCAGAATAAATTTTAAGGACTTACCTAATCTTCCTAATACACTTATTTGTTTACTCTGTCTCCACTATATAGTGTAATATCTGAATGGAAAGACTTTTTAATTTACTAATGTGAAGCTGGTGTAGATGGCCCACTGTAAAAAAAACCCTTAACCACCCCACCTTTAAAATAAAAAAACTCAAAAAAACCCTAAAATCACAGCTTTCAATTATCAGTGTTACGAAACATCTCTGGATATGCAGACTAGCATTTCAAAGTAACTTACTACCTATCCATGAGAATGTTTTTATCTTATTAGTCCACTTAATATTTTTTAAGAGAAATTGGAATTGAACAGTACTCCATCCTCTTTTCTTTGGCAAGTGTAGGACAAATGATATCTTCCTTTCTCACATCCCAGAGATGTATACACAGGGCTGAGACTCCGTCCTAATCATTTTATATTCCCCAAATAGTGTAGTGCTTCCCCACATAGTGTGTGAACAATACGTAAAAAGTATTTGCTGTAATTCAAGTTATTTTTCACTTAAACGTTTCATAATTTTGGGCTCCTGTTCCTAATTACCCAGTCAGTATTACCCTTTCAGAGTTCAGTGGACCCAAAGCCATGATTCTCCAAGCAGACCAACTGACTTTGAGAATGCTGTTACATTCATCTAGGTGAAGACTCTAGAAAGGTACACACCATCTAAAAAAAATAAGATTTTACACTGCTTACATATCTGAAAGAGTCTGGTTTAACATACCGCATGGCACACAGTGGTGTCTTTTAAATGACTCAAACTGAATAATACTAGAACTACTACTACGCGTGTGTGTGAGGGTTTTTTCACCATTATCACCAATGATACTATCATTTTGGTAAATAAAAATTAAAAACTGGTTCCCCTTAACTAAAGATGCATATGGCAGCAGCTTCTCCCAGTTGGCGGAGTTTTCTCTGACTTGATAATAGTAGCTGTGCCTCTGTTCTATAACCTCTCCTCACTTTAAAAGGGTCAGGTTCACAGAAAATTTAGGTGGCCAATCCTTCCCACACGCTACCTTCCTTAACCACTTTCAATTCTCTGTTCACTGCTGTTTCAAAGGTTACTAAAGTAAACCTCCCATTCTGTATCTTCCGTGTTTGTCGAAAATCTACCACATTATTTAGCTCTTTTGGCCCCTCCAAATGACCCCAGTTCCACCATTCGCCAAACTGTTCTACAAAAAAACAACCAGTAAACTATCCTTGTTTGAGTTGCTTGTGTTTGGGTGCACATGCAGAGAGAATATAAAAACACAAAATAGGTTCCCGTAATTACTCGCAATTAAGACCTATTGTCTATTCCCCACAGCCCAATGAAAAGGGCCCCGCCCCAATTTAGGCACTAAAAGTTCACCCAATTCACTTCATTAGTTGTGCCTAAGAAAGCTTATTAAATGGTATTTCTTTAAAAACAAGAACACGGAAAAGTACTGTGCAAACATTCTATCAGTGGAACAAATAGAGGTTAACTTAAGCAACAGCCCTTAAGTGTCAGATCTCAAAGGACCGCTATATATGGGGTAGTGACAAGGCCCCCTTTCTGTCGTAGTGACAACATAATCAGGATGAAAAAGTACGGGCGTCTGAGACTCAGAATGGGGCAAGTCCAAAGGCTTGCATACTCGGAGTCGGGATTTACTGGTAGAAAGCAGTAAGGATCCCTCTACCGAGCTGCTTCTGCTGGAACGACAAGAGTCTGAAGGAACAGGCAATGAGCCATGTCCATCCAAGAACAGCTTAAGAGCAAAGCTCGACCCAGCAGGGCCGGGGATCAGGCACGGGAGCGATACCTTTGGCAGCGGAGATGTTGCTGAAGCGGATCTGGGCCGGCTTATCGCGGTCCTGATAGGCGCTTTTCCCGCGGTCGCCGGCAGCCCCGGCGGGCGCCCCGCTACGGGGTGCCACGTTCTCTGGCATGGTAAGCTCGGCTGGGTCCGCACGAGGTCAGGGAGGACGGATGGACGCGGATTCCGGCCCGCCGCGGACTAACGGTACGCGCCCTCAGCCTTCAGGAATGTTCCAGAGAGCGACGCAGGCGCCAGGAAGACTGGAAGGCCGAGAAAGGGGCCTGCCTGGCGGCGCGGCGCCGTCATGACGTAGCAGGCTGCCCGCCGCGCGCCGGATCAAGTAGCTGCGCCCGCGACCTCGGGACTTGTGGGATGTCGGCTCCGGGTGCTTGGGGTTGGGGGTGCCGTGGGGCTGACTCTTGCGAGGCAGAAAGGACCACTCGCGATTTTAGAGGCGGGTGTTGGGACACCCACAACTCGACCGCACCCTCTGTCGTGAGGTCCCTTGCGTTAACTCAAATCCGAAGCGTCTGCTAAGTGTTGTGGTGCTTCCGGATCACCTCCGAACTGGTGGCGCCGAGCGGGTGTTTGTATGCTGTGAGACCTGAATTTTACTCAATTGTATTCATTTTGATAGAGACCCGGAAGAAAGATTCGGGACAGGTGTCTGCTTAACTTTTCTTTAAAAGTTTGATACTGAGTCGCAGAGATTTAAATACACCTTCATTAAATACCAGAGAATCTTCTAAGTTTTGAGCCTAAGACTGCCTGTCAGATCAGGACTGCCTGTCTGCTTAGGACAACGCTCTTGTTTTATGATAGTTTCTTGTACTTAACCTTTGGTTCTTGGGGAGCCTGAGCATTTTAATAACTATCATGTAATTGTGTGCTAGGCACCGCTAAACCTTTTACACGGTTTGCCTTATTTAATCCTCAGAACAATCCTATGAATTAGGTGCCATTAACATTTTTTTTAGTAGTTAAGGAGACTGAGGCACAAAGAATTGAAACCCATGGTAAACCTTAAGTAGACGGAAACAATATTCCAATTCAGAGCAACGACTTAAGAGGTCCATGAGCTCACCTGTTTGGCATTTTAATATGTAAGTTTATGCAGATGAAGTTCATTCACTATTCGTGCACAGATAATTATTAAGTACTCATAAAGTGATGGGTCCTTGGGATAGGCTCAAGGACAGTTGTTCGAAGTACTTAATCCTGTGATTATTATGAGCTTTTACAGGCATTCAGGATATCAGTACTACAACATGAAGCTTCCCAGGTGCTCTGCGATCCTTTAGCCTTTGGTGCTGATTTCTCTTCAAAGGACCGGATTTCTTCTGTTAACCTTAAAAATAAAAGTTAATTTATTATCATAAACGGATTTATCTTGGAATAGCAGAGAATTGCAGTTCAGGACATACTAGCTATGGCAAACCCATAGGCATGTCTGGAGAACAAGGTGAGGAATGCTCTTGTATAGAGGAAAAGAGTCAAGTTCGGGATGTTTTAAGCAGAAAGTCCTTTGGAGTAAACTGGAGTCCCCTGTGTTGTGGCTTTCCATTGGCTGAATGGTGACAGTCTCTCATTGGCTGGGCTGTTGCTTGAATGGACAGAAACCTTCCTTCCTCCTAAACCAATAGGGACTTGTAAGACTGCAGCTTTTCCTGTGGGGGTCTGAGATTTAGGTGGGCATGGCAGCTTCCCCTTCTGGCCTGCCAACAATGATGTCGATGAAATTTCCCTTTATTAATTTTCACACTTCCATGTAGCCCACAAACATCCTATGACTATTTAAGACAACTGATGTAGTATGATGGAAATAAATGTGTGATGATGGAAATGTTAGGTAGTGCCCGGAGCTACAGGCAGAAAGGGACATGAGCAGCTGGGAAGGGGAAGATAAGGTTCAAGGAAAAATCACCCGGGTAGGGGGTCCTACTTGAAGACAACAAAGGCTTTTTAGGGAGATAACTTCATAACTTCCTTGCTTAACGGGATCAGGCCAAACTGGTCCCAACCTCAGGTGCAATCAAGTAGAATTAAGGACTGTCCAAATCACACCTCATTATAATCTCATTAATTGTGCTCCTGCTGTGGACTTCCCTGTGTGTATTTTGGGAAAAGATGGGCACCAAGAGGAAGGGATGTATAACTAGACTGTCAGTCAAATGACCTCATCCTGTCAAGGAGGAGCCTCTGGGCTGGAACATGATAAATAGACCCTCCCTTAAATATTCTGGTCCTTTTTCTACCTTAACTCTGGTGGAGTGCTTTCAAACAAAACTTCTGCTCTGATTCGCTACATGTCTCTGCTTTGCAGTTCTTTTGTTTCTGCAGAGAAAAGAACGGAGGAGAACAAACTCACGTGTAACAGAAATATTATTAACTTGAGGATCCAAAATCCTGGTTTTGAGTTCTGCCTCTGCTACTTAGTAGCTATGTGATCTTGGGCAAATCATTTAAATTCTCTGGCTCTCACTTTCCTCATCTGTAAAATAGGAGGTTTGAATTAGATGATCTTTAAAGGTTTATTACTAAACACTTCTAGTTTTATCAATGTAAGGGGTCGACCTGTCAGCCATAAAGGACAGAATTTGGAAGATACCATTATTGACTTTTTGGGACAGTCTCCATGGATGTGACAATTGCTTTAACTACCTGAAATGTTTTAAGTTATAAATATATTCTTTCTTTTTCTGTGACAATTGAAATTGTAATTATTTTTCTTCCTGAGATTAAGCAATAAGTAAATGTTAACAATTTGTTTGCTTATAAGTGTTGATGTATATTAGTTCTCCATTAGAGTAGGGTTCCAGGAAATATTAAACTTTTGTAAGGTACTTAACATATGCAAAGGACTGTTGCTAGTGAAGGATGGAAATACTGGAAAAAAATCCTGTCGATCCAAGCAGAAGGAAGGCATAAGAGGGAGTATTGGCACTAACAATAGCTTCATACAATTTCTTTAACGACTTGTAAAATAGGAACCTATTTTACAAACATCTGGGTGAGAGCTCTCTTCTCTAGGATGTAGGCTTAACTGAGTGCTAAGCCCATAATAAGAGGACTAAGCACTGGTTGAACTTAGAAAAGGAGAGAGGGATGTGTGTATCTTCTCTTAGATTTTCACTCAACTTCAAAGACAACTTTTTATTATTAATTTTTGTTATTGTTACCAGGGGTAGGGAACATCTAGTATCTTCAATTAGTCCTTCCTAGCACATTTGTTTAAAGCCCTTCTTAGTTCATTCCTAAGTTGTCTTTTTAGTTTTTCTTAAGTTGTTTTTTTTTTTTGGTTCCAGGAAGCAGAGCACATAAGACAACATCCAAAGCACATCAAGCTGGTCAGGGCTGATCTTGACCACCCAGAGTGTACTTCTGCCTGAACCAAAGTGACCTCTCCTCATTATCATTATAATATAACAACACCCAGGGAGGAGCAACTGGCTAATTAACATAAGGTCATGTTTGAAGAAGCATGGACAGCAACTGTGCCACAGCCAGTTATTCCCTGCCTCTACTTACGATGATGATCCCTTCCTGGGAACCTTATGTGACAAAACCCCAATAAAAAACAGATTTTGACTACCTCTTGGGAGACAGTACTTTGGGAACTATCCCTGGTGTTCTTACTTGTGTCAGTTAATGATGGCTTGTTCTTGTTGGACATCCCTTGGTTAAAAGCTCCCTGAGAGGCAAACCCATTGTGTTCAATATATTATCTATTTTCCTTCTCTTTTGAATTAGTTTATGTTTTTGAGAACAGCATTAAACCCTGTTTCCCTAAGTTATGTTATTTGCATCGTTTGTTTTTTTTTAAGGTTAGCTTGCAATATTAGCATGAAGCAGAGGCTTGTTTTCCTTAAATATATTTTGATTTTCCTAACTTTCCTTGAAAGGTTTCTAGTCACATTTTTATCACTTTCTAACCCTCCCAATTAAAATATGTCTAAAAATGGGAAGAGGAAAAACCAAAAGTGGATGATGGCAAACTTAGAAGTTTGTGATATATTTTAAGTAAACAAGTGTAAGGAAAATGGAAGTTCCTATGGCCAGGATCCTCACCTGACCCCAAACTACTATGTACACATTCAGACAAGCAATTAAAAGTGTGAAGTTTGTAAGACAATTTTAAGTTTGAATACTGATTGACATTTAATGATTATTAAGAAAGCTATATTTTTACGTGGAATAATGTATTATAGTTATTTAAAGAGCTTTATCTTGTAGAGAAATGTACTGAAATATTTACAGATAAACTGTTACAATGTCTGCAATTTTTCAAAATAATAAGAGAAGGGAGAAGTGGATGGCAGTAGAGAGAGAGAACAAGATAGGCAGTGTGTTGGAATTGTTGAAGCTGATGATGGGTAGCTCATTGTACTATTCTTTTACTTAAATGTGCTTGAAATTTTCCTTGAGAAAAAGTTTTAAAAAAAGATGCTTGGATACTCAAAACAAAACTAAATTTCACCAAATAATTTCTATTTTCCCGAAGTCAATCCTATTTTCTAAATCCTTGAGTCTGAATTTGAATTAAAATATTTTAAAAGGCAGAATAAGAGTTTTACTCTGGCAGTTTCATTCCAAATGCTTGCTATGATAGCTATTTGGATTAACACAGTTCATTGAAGAATGAAAGCATATACAAGATACTTGGAAGGGTAGCATACAGATAAAATGAACCCGTTTGCTCTTGTTACCTAGGATAGGATATCAGGATTATAAGCAGGAGTCCAAGGGTGAGAATGTGAAGTTAAAACTGAAAGGCAGCATTCAGCTTGTTTTGCCACTGTGTCTTTGCTAAGCTCCAGACATGAAGTTTCTGTCTGAGAAAGCCCACAAGAAACCTCTGAGAGCCAGTTGAGGATGGTCCTGACAGCATTTGGGGCCACCTAAAGTGAACTTCCCTCATTATAATGCTAAGATCTCTACCTGAAGAAGTAAGAGCTAATCAGTATAACATATGGTGTGTGAAGAAGCATGATCAGCTCAAGCATTTGAGCTGACTTAACCCTACCTCTATCTCTACATGTAATGACGAGCTCCATAACCTGGCTCCCTAAGCCCAATAACCTTTAAAAATAAAACCTTGCCTTCGCTTCAGGCAGACGCTGTTTTGGGAACTATCCCCAGTGTTCTCCTTATTTGTACCCAATAATAAAGCTTGTTCCTAGCTGAACCTTGCTTGGCGTGACTTTGTTGGGCTGAAGCTCAATGGGAGGTGGACCCACTGCATTCAATAACACCGAACGATCATCTACTCAGTCACTTGAGCCAGAAACCTGGAAGTCATTCCTTTTGCTGTTCCCTCATCCAAAGCCTGCTAATTTCACCTCTGTATCAAGAACCACCTCATATCTCCATGCTAAGTGCCACTGCCTTAGATCAGACCCACATCCTCATCTGTTTGATTACTGTGATAGTCTAGCTTTTAGCCTATCCCCCTCCACTGCCAATTCATTTGCCACACTGCTGCCACAAGGACTCTTAAAAATTTAAATCTGTTCTTTTTATTACTCCCCTACTTAAAGCCATTCAGTGATTCCTCAACAAAAAGTATAAAATTAGGCATTATGTGTAAACTCTCCATCTCTATGACCCAGGCCCTGTTTACCGTTCCAGCTTTGTTAACCTAGGTTCCTAGTTCCACTCATGCTAGGGGAAGAAAACTATCTTTTCCCTTTTACCCTTCTAGCTTTTGGCTGGGATCTGTAAGAAAAGAAATTAACAAAATATACGAATTTATTTAAGTTTCATGTGACGTGGGAAACTTGGTAAGGAATGAAGTACTAAAGAAGTGGTTAAACTTCAGCATTTGTATGCTAGATTTGATGAAAAGTGGAAAGTTGTAGAAAAATTTCATAGCAGAAAGAACATGAGCTAAGGGTAGTAAACTGTGGAAACTTAGCAAGGCCTTTTTATCCACAATCCTCTGGCATCCCTCTGTCTTTGGAGATAAGAATGCTCTGGGTGTAGGGAAAGAACTTGCACAGGAGGGTCTTAGGGCCCACTTCAGGGGAATGGTCAGAGAGTCTTTCTGTACCTCAAATTCTGTTTCTTGTGCTTCTTCAAATATTTAATTTGCCACAGTGCCATATTTTGAGGTAGTGTGTACTGAACCCTGGGTGAAATCTTGAAACCAGCCCCTATACAGGGAGGGCAGGGAGAGACCAAAGAAAGAGGCAGGCCACTACAGATTGATAGGTAATGGTTTTAATAAGCAGCAGAATTTACGAGGCTTGTCCTGGGCAGCTGTAATACAGTAGATCTCTACACCTGTCCCACCAGAATCTGAAGTTTATATAGAGACGGTGATTGGCTTTAGTCACATATACTGTCCATATGGTCTTAACATAGTGTTAGTGTTTAAATTGTTTTATTATTTCCTATTAAAGGGTGAAATTAAATCAAAAGAAATATGCCTGTGGCAACTCTTGCTCTTGAGTGGAGTAGCACTTATACGGGTGTTAGGCCTTCTGTAGCCGAAGGGAAGTCACTATCGGGGGGCTGTGTTGGGTGGACTTACAGCTGCAGCGAGAAGTCCCATTAAGGGAAGCGGATGTTTTCAGAGTTGAGCATGAAAATTTGCTGGATGTCTCATGAATTTAAGTTGAATAAGAATCATGCTATTGATGCCATGAATCCAGCCTCTCTGAAGCAGTTCTATAGAATTGCTTCTAGAGCAGTGGTGTTTGTGTCTGTTTGTCTGTACCATCATCCAATTAGTAGAAAGGACATAATTACTATTCCTTCTCAGGTGATAAAACAGTTGGAAGGGATTGTTAGCAGTTACCAAGTTTAATATTGAAATGCCAGTAGATATTTTAAAAAAAGGATTAATATTGGGGTCTGAGTATATGCATCATATTGAAAATTCTAAGATTGACCCTGTGACAAAGAGTGCTACTGGTATGAATATTATTGAAAAGAAATCTAGTTTAAAGCTAAGTGATAATTTTAAGGTTTGGGTAGTTATTCAATATTAGTTGGAGATCATTGTTTCTTGACCTGAGTAGATAAATATTATTGTGGGGATTAGACTGGTGATAACAGTGTATGAAATGGTAGTTTTTACATAATGATACATGTTATTTTTGTAAAAATTAAAGGGAGTTACTGCAATTTGTACAGTTAGTATGGATAGTGAAATTAGTGTCGAGTGGGCAAATAGGTTTATTTTACTTGGAGTTGAACCAATTTTTTGTTTCCTAAGACCAGTGGATGACTACTATCCTTTAAAAGTTCAAAAAAGCCACATTGTTAACATATGGAGGAATAAATGAGCAGTTCTTGCATACTTTCTCCTTAAGAAATGATGACTTTATTAGAGTTATTAGAGTCAAGATCTAATGTTTTACTAAACTATATTTGTAGTAGAGTGTTCCCAAAATAATTCTGGGATTGATTGACAATGGTAGGAGGGGTAATGGATGTAGGACCATGAGAGCATTTTCTCATATAAATGATGGTTTGATGTCTGATGTTGTTGACATGGTATATTGTTGATTAGTATGTAAAGGGAATATAGGGTGGTAATAATATTTACTCCTATTAAGATGGTGGTAAAGTTAGAACATGAGAATGATGACTATGAATAGTTCTCCAATTAGGTTGATTGTAGGGAGTAGAGCTAGACTGGCAAGACTGGCTGGAGTCATCAGGCAGCTATCAGTGGTAAGAACACATATAGCCCACAGACTAGAATTGTAGTTCAGCTGTGAGTTTGCTAGGCAAAATAGTATAGATGATGTAAGACCACGTGCAGTTGTTAGGATGGTGGCTCCTATATAGTTCTGTGGTGTTTGGATAAGGTAGTTACAATTAAAGTGGTATATGACTTACTAAGGTATATGCAACGAGGGATTTTAGGTCTGTTTGGCTTAAGCAGATGGAGCTAGTTATAATCATTCTGCATAAAGACAGTAAGAGAAAGAGGTAAATTATGTAGTTTGTTACTGGGTTTAATATGGTTGTATTTGTAGTACTCTATAGCCACCTGGTTTAGAAAAATGGCTGGGGGACTTGTAATCAACATTTCTACACAAGCTTTTGGCAGTCAAAGGTGTAGGCCATACAGTGGTATGTTTACTATGAATGCCATTATGCAAAGTAGTCATAGGAAAATATTAGATCAGGAATCAGATACTGTTTGGACCCAGAGCTGGGTTTACAGGGAATTTAATGAGCCTACTGCATTTTGGATAGAGATTAGATTAATAGGTAGTGGCAGGGGACCTAATAGTATACAGAATAGAGAAGTAAAGACCTGTATTTATTAGTTCTGTTTGGATCCCTCAGTATGTAAAGTTGATGAGAGTGGGTAAAAGTGGTGCTTCAAATAACATAAATGGGGTTACACGTGAATGTACTATAATGCCTGGCCCCTGGGGGGTTGTACTACAACGCCTGGATCCTAGGCCTGGCCCCCACAAGGCTGTGTTCTTGGAACAGTTCTTACTGTGCGAACAGTGGCAAAATCTGTATACCAAAGACTGAGGTGGGGTACAGGAGCCTCTGAATGCCAGGTCCAGCTCATGGCTCTACCAGCATTTCCATCCCCTCAATTACTTCCACCAAATCTATTTATCATTTAAGACTTTCCTTAACCTTCTCAAGCTGAGTTAGTCAGTTTTTTCTTTCACCACTGTAAGTCCAGGGAAAGGAAATACCAGGACAAAATACCTCTAAAAACAGAAATCAGTCAAAGGGAGAAATTATAAGAATATAGTACTTTATCCTATATTTACACCATGGTCCCAAGCACATAGGCTGGTGAAAATCATGTCTGGACTTGCCTCACCTTATCTCTAAACATTTCGCCCCACCCCTTAAGATCCAATCACCAATGTCCCCATAGCAGAACATACCCTGTCCCTACTCCTTAAAAATGCGCTTCCTCACCCACGAGCTGCTGCTGTCTGCTCAGAGGCAGCCATTCTCTCTTTCAGCCATTAAAATCTCTTGTGTGGGTCCATGTCTCCTGAGTTGTGCTGGGTAAGGAGGGTCGCAGCAAGATACTCTTTCAGAAATAAAGTTTAAAATCCGTTTATTGCTCACAAACTGCAGTCCTGGGCTGTCTCTCTTCCCTGCTCCAGCAGAAGCAAAACCAACCGTCCCCCTCACCTCTCAGGCACCTCTCAGATAAGCCCTCTGTTGCCCAGGTAATTACCCATTGATACAGGAGATGAACTTCTCTCCACCCCTGAGGAATGATGCAAATGCACTAAAGCCATACTTCTTTCCACCTCTGAACACCTATCGATATGCAGATGTACTAAAGCCAGGCGAGATATTCTGGAAATATTACAATTTTACCCACAACCACCAAATCAGGTAGTTATTTCTAGGTGTTAAGTAGTACCAATACTTAGTTCATTGTATTATAATAATTTGTTTATGTAGAGGATGAAAAATTATTTTTCCTTTAACCTTTTGAGTTCTTGGCTCAGATCCCTTTAACAAAAGACAGATTAATGTGAAAAACATAAGTTTAACATGCATATCTTAGGTACATATGCACGATACCCAGGGAAAAATGAATAACTCAAAGCCATGGCTTAGAACTCCAGTTCATGTACTATCTTCAGCTAAAGACAAAAGAAAGAAGGGTAATTTTTCAAGAAGGCCCATTATGGGAGATGGCCAGGAAAAGAATGGTAAAGAAAAGTAAACAAAAGCACAAAACAAGAGTTTGTTAGGCTGATTTAAATGATGTTTGATTTAGATCCTTTACCACTGATAGGGGGGGCTAAAGATGTCTCCTGGGATTCCTCCTTTTTTTTTTTTGTCTTTCTTGGTAGACAGAGGAGAAGGGACACCATTGAAAATTTGTATCCTGCTTTTAGGCAAATGGGAGGAGGGTGTGGGTAAAATTGTAATATTTCCAGAATATCTTGCCTGGCTTTAGTACATCCGCATATCAACAGGCACTCAAGGGTGGAGAGAAGTATGGCTTTAGTGCATTTGCATCATTCCGCAGGGGTGGAGAGAAGTTCATCTCCATATCAATAGGTAATTACCCGGGCAAGGAGGGCTTATCTGTACCTGAGAGGTGAGGAGGAGGGCTGGTTTTGCTTCTGCTGGAGCAGGAAAAAGAGAAGGCCCCCAGACTGCAATTTGTAAGCAATAAACAGGTTTTAAACTTTATTTCTCCTTTTGACTGATTTCGGTTTTTAGAGGTATTTTGCCCCGGGATTTCCTCTCCCTGGACTTAGATCTGGTGGCAGTCAGCAGGGTTCCGCTGAACCCGAAATCTGTTCTAATGGGTGCAACCTTTGGGAGGGCCGCCCCTAGAAATGATGGGGAAAAGTGGCGCTTGTGCCAGGGGACGTGTGTCTACACTACGCCACTACCACCACTGGCGACGCCGACCCCAGCCTGTGGTCCGAGCCTAAGACTACTGCTTCTGCCACTGCTGCTATGGAAAGGAGCAGAGGTCTGGTACATCCTGATAGAGAAGCAACTGGCTGCTGTGTACCATGCCTTGTTAGCTACAGAGCCCATCACTGGAAAAGCCCCAACAAAGGTAATAACCTCCTATCCCATCACGGGGTGAGTGCAAGACTGGACCCATAGGCCACGGAGTGGCATGGCACAGACACCTACCATATATCATGTGACTGGCCATTTGCCTTTGGCATCCCCAGAGAATAATGAAGCAGATGCGCTGGCCCAGGTGTGCTGGATAGAAGGAAAGCCTGCCTCTGATGTGGCCCAATGGCTACATCAGCATTTGTTGCATGTGGGGCAAAAGACAATGTGGACTGTAGCCCATTGGTGGGGCTTGCCATTGACCTTTGAAGAAGTCAGCTGAGCCCAGAAGGTGTTCCCTGTACATTGTGCAGATCAGTAAACCACCAAGAGGGGCCTAGAGCATCTCTTTGCAGCCTATGGCTTATCACCATTGATTGAGAGTGATCAAGGCACCCACTTTACTGGACATGAGTTACAAGAATGGGTGCAGCAACTAGGGATAAAATGGATGTGGCTCTGGACATTTCAACGCATGGACAGGCGATGGCTGGCTCTTCTGGCACCTTGGGGAAAAGGTCTTGAAGCTGGCCTCCTGTGTATTCCTGGAATAACAGCAAAGTGGCCCCCCCAAATCATGGTTATTTGCTTCTACAGTCCTTGTGTCCTGGATGCGCACCCCTGGCTGTAGCTGCCGCCTGATGGCTGGAATGGATGAGCTTTGGGCTTAATCTGCATGGGACTTTGAATCTAGCTGAGTTCTCTGGCTTGAGAATTATCATGATTGTGTTGCTGTTGTCAAGAAAAAAAAAATGCTTAAAGAGAGGCTTGACTTTGTCTAATGTTCGGTAAAAGTTTTGGGAGTAATCTAGCATGGTTGTTAGGGATGAGTAAACAAGTGTAGAAACATATTTTGTGGTTAGTGAGAGATTGTGCTGTAAATTACATTTAGTTAACCTGCAGAAGCTGAATCCTTTGGCTTGAGGATTATTATGATTTTATTGCTGTTGCTATTGTACATCATTATAGTTTTGTTGGAAGAGAGGGAACGAATAAATTGTAAGGTGAGATTTCTGGACGGATGGCCTGTGGGTAAACTTGTAATATTTCCAGAATATCTTGCCTGGCTTTAATATATCTGCATATCAACAGGCGCACAAGGGTGGAGAGAAGTATGGCTTTAGTGCATTTGCATCATTCCGCAGGGGTGGAGAGAAGTTCATCTCCATATCAATGGGTAATTACCTGGGCAAGGAGGGTTTATCTGTACCTGAGAGGTGGGGGGAGGGCTGGTTTTGCTTCTGCTGGAGCAGGAAAGAGAGAAGGCCCAGGACTGCTGTTTGTAAGCAATAAATGGGTTTTAAACTTTATTTGTCCCTTTGACTGATTTCTGTTTTTAGAGGTATTTTGCTCCAGTATTTCCTCTCCCTGGACTTACAAGGGCTAGAAGCTTTTCTTATGTGTATGACTTCTTAGTTGCCTTCAGCTCAAAATAATCCTTATTTCAAAGGGGCATGTTTTCGGGTGGTATATTCTGCTATCTTTCATTTACATATCATTTTCCCTAAACAGAATGTAATATTTTAGAGCAGAGACTATCTTACTCATTTCCGTATCCCCTGGATATAGAAATATGGAACCTAGCGGAATGACAGGCATGAAGCACTCCACTATTATCTGTTGAGTGGGTGGCTGAGTGGCAAGTGAATGGTAATAAGTAGAACCAGAATAGGTGGAGTAGAGACAGTGAGCAGGGAGAGTTTATTGCAAAACTTTGGGACCCTTGTGGCTGCATATTATTTCAGTCCACATTTTTTGTTTTAGCATTTTCAGGTATGGACAACATTACAAAAACACTTACTGCAGGCCAGGGACCAAACAGCCCGTGAGCTCCAAAAGGAGTAGTTTAATAGAAGTGACCAGTTGCTTAATGGAACTTAGCATGGAAGGCTATCTGCCCCACAATGAAAAGGAAATCTGCTTTGCAGGAGTGCTGTTACTAGGTGCTTGCAGTGTTCCTTTGAGCCAAGGCTTCAGGGAATTTTCTTTGCTGTTGCCTTGCCTTTGGCAATTCTTTTAATAGGTTGGTGTCTAGGCTTTTTATCTGCGGAACAGGATGTGTTTTGAAATTTAAAAAGCTTTTTTGCTTTGATCCTTTTGTTTGAAAGGCATTCTAAAAATGTTACCAACCTTGAGCAGTTGTATTGGCAACAGCAGCCCTGGTGACACAGGATGATTTTCTTTTATTGATTCACAATCCTTTATAGGGGTTTCTGTCAGTTCAGTGATTTCTGAAAGCTCCTTAGACATTTGGAATATTAATGTTTGTTGCCTACATTGCAGTATTTGGTGACTGGAACTTGCTGTAGGCTCAGGCAGGCAATGGTATGTCCAGGTATTAGATACATTGGAATAAGAGTTAAACAATGATAGTGATACCCGGTATTTCCTTCAGCTTCTAAAAGAGTAATCTATTTCTTGTGAGGACTAATTAGAACTGGGAATACCAGGAGGGAATTTGTAGGGCCAGTGGGAAAGTAGGAGTTTTATGGGAAAACTTCAGAGGGTACACTAACCCTTAGATACTGTAGGCTACATTTGATGTGCATATACATTTTTTGGGTCCTGAAAGCATCTAATGTTATGAAAATATTTAAGAAATGCTATGCAAGGTGAATGGCTTTTTTCAGTCATGTAGAGCACATATGTTCTTTGAGGCTTTTCATTAAAATAATTTTGATTTTAGGACATACTACTTATTTTATCTTTTCATTACATAACTTTTTATTAAAAAAGTATTACATGTACTGTACAGATATTAAAAAAAAATCAGGTAAGCAGAAAGAAGCAAAAAAAAAAGCCATCCTCAGCTACTCAAAGATATACTCTATAACCACGTTGGTGAATAACCTTTCATATTTTTTTCTTTGTAGGTTGATAGATTCAGCCATATAAATACAAGGAAAATATTGCAGTATAGGCAACAAACATTAATATTCCAAATGTCTAATGAGCTTTCAGAAATCACTGAAGTGACAGAAACCCCTATAGAGGATTGTCAAGGAAATGGGAAGTAATTCTATCTATCTATCTATCTATCTATCTATCTATCTATCTAGTCTATCATCTATCTATCATCTACCTATAAAAGTATTCACTCTCAGAATTTAAGAAATGAGACAAAAATATATTTCTCATGTATCAAGTGGCAAATATTATAAAGAATAATACTAGTCAGTGTTAGTGAAGTTTCATGAAAATAAATGGGTACAATCTTTCTGGTGTGTAACTTGGAAGTCAAGAGCTTAACAGTACTGTTTCTTTCCACTCATAACCCTTTTATTTTCCTCTTATGTGGACCACTCCACAACTCCTGTGCACGCTTAACACAGTTTATAGTTTATCTCTAGGTATGCTTTTCTTGGGGCTGTAAAAGCATCTCTGACTTTGCCTTTAGGAAATTCATTCATTTTGGGAAAGAATATTTTATATCTTTTCTACTATAAGGAATGCCTGTTGACTTCAGGCAAACACTGAATAAACATTAATTACAGCAGTCTAGATCAGTGATTCTCACCAATGCAACAAGGTGACAGTACCTTGAAAGGGGTATTTCAGTTGTCAGAAGAATCATGGAAGGGGAGGGTTGGCCCAGGACAAAGATCAGGGATATAAGATCCTGCCAGGTAAGATTCATGTAGGTGAAAAAACCTACCTGTTTGTTATTGTCTGAGCCTGAAATCTAACTCCATTGTATATATAAACACAGTGGATTTTTCGTATGGCTTTAATATTATACAGAACATTCCTGGTTTGCAATTACTGGGTAAAGTGAGGAAATGTTCTGAACTTTACCAACCTTTGTTCACATTTCAGAACATCATGTTACTAGTAACAACTGCTCTCTCTCTGGAGTCACAAATACAGCACCCTTATATCAATTTGTATTTGTAGAAGTCACAGGTGGTTCTACATAAAGATGTAGGCATGGGGTTACTTCATATGAATCCTAGTCACCTACTGTATTTGTGCCCAAACACACATTGAAATACATATATGAATTGCTTTCCTCTTATTTTTATTCTAAATTAGAATTAAGTCATTATATGAATTTTTAAATTGAGATATAATTCACACACTGAAATTCATCGTTTTTTATTTTTTCATTTTTATAAAGGGGTATATTTTTAAAATTTAATTGAAGCATTGTTGATATAAAATATTATATTGGTTTCAAGTATACAACATAGTGATTCAACAGTTTTATACATTATTAAATCCTCACCCCAAATAGTGTGGTTACTATCTGTCAACATAGAAAGATGTTACTGAAATACTGACTATATTCTCTATGCTATGCTTTCATCCCAGTGACTAATTTATATTATGATTGAGATTTTGTGCCTCTCTATTCCCTTCATCTATTTTAAAGCATACAGTTCAGTGGGTTTTAGTACATTCACAAAGTTGTGCACCCATAACCACTATCTAATTCTATACTATTCATCATACTCAAAAGAAATCCGGTATCCATTAACCAACCCTATTCCTCCTTCCTTGAGCTCCTGGCAACCATGCATCTACTTTCTGTTTCTATGGATTTACCTACTCTGGACATTTCATATAAATGGGATCATAAAATATCTGGCTCTTTGTTTTTCTTCTTTAACTTATCATGTTTTTAAGGTACATCCATGTTGTAGCATGTATCATCTCATTCCTTTTTACAAGTGAATAATACATTGAGTTTTTGAAATTACGTGGGTAGAAAGTTTTATTATTTATGCATTTCATTTCAGGAAAGTAAAGAAGGTGTTAACAAAATATTTGTTATAGAAAAGAACACTGGATCAGAGCCACTGATCAAGCTGGGCTGACCAGACACATATGTAACAATGCAAACAAACACATTAAGTTATCAGGGGATAAAGTGTCTCGGACAAAAGGTGTACAGGTAATAATTAGGCAAAGATCGGATCTGAGTGATGGATCCTGTTAGTGGATTGGGAAGGCCGGGAATGAGATGCAACCTGCCCCCAAAGTTCAACTGCCTTTGTTAGATGTTACCCCATCTCGAATGAACCTCCACCGAGTGATCTCTCCTTCGCGTAGGCCCTGGAGTGACGAAGGAAATAAGCGAAAGCAAAGTGATCTTCTGGAACTAAACAGATACCTCCGTGGTGGCAACCTAAGAGGATGGATTTGTAGAGGACCCGCCCTGGGGGGGGACTCCACGCCTTCTTTCCCCTCGCGCCTTTGCCCGGAGTATTTGGGCCCTTTCGGCCGCCGTGGCGGAGCCGCACTCAGCTGTTGGGGGGCGGGGCCCTGGGAGGGGCTCTCGTTGACCATGGCGGGTGAGCTTGAGGGCTGCAAACCGCTGAGCAGTCTGCTGAGCGGCCTGGCCCAGGAGGCTTTTCACGGGCACTCAGGCATCACGGAGGAGCTGCTGCGGAGCCAGCTCTATCCAGACGTGCCATCCGAGGAGTTCCGCCCCTTTCTGGCGAAGATGAGGTGGATTCTTAAGGTACCGCTCCTCCTTTCAAGCGTTGCCAGGAAGCGCAGTCCTACCTCGCTGCCCTAAGACTCGTCCTCACCGAAGCTGGAAAGGCTTTCCTCCTCCCACCTGTACTCCACGGGCGCCACGTTACACTCCTTCAGATCGGAGTGCTGGCTCTGTCACCTCTTCTCACTTAAGGGTGACCCCTTTCTATCCACGCTCCAGTACTCCAGAAGTGTTGACCGACACCTACGAGAAAGGAGCCCCCCAGCCCCCGTTTTTTTCCCTCAAAACACTTCTTTATTGTTTGGATAAAAATTTCGATTTACTTCGGCGGATCTGTGAGCTCCATACTTTTAAAAATTAAGAGCGATTAAGTCGTCAGCTTTTCTGGTCGGGGAAGTCTGGAGTGTTAAAGTGAACCAGTGTTTGCAGGGATAAGGGTTGATTGCTGGAATAAATCCTTGTCAAATAGACAACTATATGGTTAGGAGAGCTTGAAGTCAAAATACAAGTCAACCTATTCAATAGAAATGAATGAGAGCTAAATATGTAATTAAAAATTTTCTAATAGCCACGTTAAAAAAAATAGAAGACAGGTGAGATTAATATATTTTATTTAACCAAGAGTATTATCCCTTTACATAGAGTCAGTATACAAATTATGAAGATATTTTATATTACTTTTCCATTAAGTCTTGGAAATGTGTATATTTTACACTTAAAGCACATATCAGTTCATACTAGAAGGGTAAGGGACTGCAGGTCAGGAAGTCAGAAGTGCATGTGCAGGCAATGTCTTAGGATCTCCAAACGTTGGGGGTTACTTCTCTCCAGATGGACAATATTTTTGATTTTCTTATTTTACTAGGAGATAAAAATTGCAGGATACCAGAGAAGAGATTGCTTGGGAACTCTTTTGCTTTATTTTAAATGCATTGCTGGTTATATACAGGTATTGCTCTCACTGCTTTCAGTCCTCTGTCTATAGATGAAATGCTTCGGTTTTTTTAAAATTTATTTCGTATCATTAATCTACAATTACATGTGCAACATTATGGTTATTAAACTACTCCCTTCATCAGGTACCCCCCACCAACCCCATTACAGTCACTGTCCGTCAGCGTAGTGAGATGCTATAGAATCACTACTTGTCTTTTCTGAGTTATACAGCCCTCCCCATGTCCCCCCAACATTACATCTGCTAATCGTAATGCCCCCTTTCCCCCCTTATCCCTCCCTTCCCACCCATCTTCCCCAGTCTCTTTCCCTTTGGTAACTATTAGTCCGTTCTTGGGTTCTGTGAGTCGGCTGCTGTTTTGTTCCTTCAGTTTTTTTCTTTGTTCTTATACTCCACAAATGAGTGAAATCATTTGATACTTGTCTTTTTCAGCTTGGTTTATTTCACTGAGTATAATACCCTCTAGCTCCATCCATGTTGTTGCAAATGGTAGGATTTGTTTTCTTCTTATGGCTGAATAATATTCCATTGTGTATATGTACCACCTCTTCTTTATCAATTCATCTACTGATGGACACTTAGGTTGCTTCCATTTCTTCGCTATGGTAAATAGTGCTGCAATAAACATAGGGGTGCATCTGTCTCTTTCAAACTGGGCTGCTGCATTCTTAGGGTAAATTCCTAGGAGTGGGATTCCTGGGTCAAATGGTAGTTCTATTTTGAGTTTTTTGAGGAACCTCCATACTGCTTTCCACAATGGTTGAACTAATTTGCAGTCCCACCAGCAGTGTAGGAGGGTTCCCTTTTCTCCACATCCTCACCAACATTTGTTGTTGTTTGTGTTTTGGATGTTGGCCATCCTCACTGGTGTGAGGTGATATCTCATTGTGGTTTTAATCTGCATTTCTCTGATGATTAGCGATGTGGAGCATCTTTTCATGTGCCTGTTGGCCATCTGAATTTCTTCTTTGGAGAAGTGTCTATTCATGTCCTCTGCCCATTTCTTAATTGGATTATTTGCTTTTTGTTTGTTACGGTGCGTGAGTTCTTTATATATTTTGAATGTCAACCCTTTATCAGATACGTCATTTATGAATATATTCTCCCATACTGTGGGATGTCTTTTTGTTCTACTGATGATGTCCTTTGCTATACAGAAGCTTTTCAGCCTGATATAGTCCCACTTGTTCATTTTTGCTTTTGTTTCTCTTGCCCAGGGAGATATGTTCATGAAGAAGTCGCTCATGTTTATGTCCGAGAGATTTTTGCCTCTGTTTTTTTCTAAGAGTTTTATGGTTTCATGACTTACATTCAGGTCTTTGATCCACCTTGAGTTTACCTTTGTGTATGGGGCTAGACAGTAGTCCAGTTTCATTCTCTTACATGTAGCTGTTCAGTTTTTCCAACACCAGCGGCTGAAGAGGCCGTCATCTCCCCATTGTATATCCAAGGCTCCTTTATCAAATATTAATTGACTGTATATGTTTGGGTTAATGTTTGGATTTTCTATTCTGTTCCACTGGTCTGTGGGTCTGTTTTTGTGCCAATACCAAATTGTCTTGATTACTGTGGCTTTGTAGTAGAGTTTGAAGTCAGGGAGCGTAATTCCCCCTGTTTTATTCCTCCTTCTCAGGATTGCTTTGGCTATTCGGAGTCTTTTGTGGTTCCATATGAATTTTAGAATTATTTGTTCCAGTTCATTGAAGAAAGCTGGTGGTAGTTTGATAGGGATTGCGTTGAATCTGTACATTGCCTTAGGTAGTATAGCCATTTTGACAATATTTATTCTTCCTAGCCAAGAGCATGGGATGCATTTCCATTTGTTAGTGTCGTCTTTAATTTCTCTTAGGAGTGTCTTGTAGTTTTCAGAGTACAGGTCTTTCACTCCTTCGTTAGGTTTATTCCTAGGTATTTTATTCTTCTTGATGCAATTGTGAATTGAATTGTTTTTCTAATTTCTCTTTCTGTTAATTCATCGTTAGTGTATAGGAAAGCAAGAGATTTCTGTGTATTAATTTTGTATCCTGCAACTTGCTGAATTCAGATATTAGTTCTAGTAGTTTTGGAATGGAATCTTTAGGGTTTTTTATGTACAATATCATGTCATCCGCAAATAGTGACAGTTTGACTTCTTCTTTACCAATCTGGATGCCTTGTATGTCTTTGTTTTGTCTGATTGCTGTGGCTAGGACCTCCAGTACTATGTTGAATAACAGTGGAGAGAGTGGGCATCCCTGTCTTGTTCCCGATCTTAGATGAAAAGCTTTCAGCGTCTCGCCGTTAAGTATGATGTTAGCTGTGGGTTTGTCATATATAGCCTTTATGATGTTGAGGTACTTGCCGTCTATACCCATTTTGTTGAGAGTTTTAATCAGGAATGGATGCTGAATTTTGTCAAATGCTTTTTCAGCATCTATGGAGATGATCATGTGGTTTTTGTTCTTCTTTTTGTTGATGTGGTGGATGATGTTGATGGATTTTCGAATGTTGTACCATCCTTGCATCCCTGGGATGAATCCCACTTGATCATGGTGTATGATCCTCTTGATGTATTTTTGAATTCGGTTTGCTAATATTTTGTTGAGTATTTTTGCATCTACGTTCATCAGGCATATTGGTCTGTAATTTTCTTTTTTGGTGACGTCTTTGCCAGGTTTTGGTATTAGAGTGATGCTGGCTTCATAGAATGACTTTGGAAGTATTCCCTCCTCTTCTATTTTTTGAAAAACTTAAAGGAGAATGGGTGTTATTTCTTCTCTATATGTCTGGTAGAATTCAGAGGTGAATCCATCTGGTCCGGGGGTTTTCTTCCTGGGTAGTTTTTTGAATACTGATTCAATTTCATTGCTGGTGATTGGTCTGTTTAGTTTTCCTGTTTCTTGCTTGGTCAGTCTTGGAAAGTTGTATTTTTCTAAGAAGTTGTCCATTTCTTCTGTGTTTTCCAGCTTGTTAGCATATAGATTCTCATAATATTCTCTTGTAATTCTTTGTATTTCTGTGGGGTCTGTTATTATTTTTTCTTTCTCATTTCTGATTCTGTTTATGTGTGTAGATTCTCTTTTTCTCTTAATGAGTCTGGCTAGGGGTTTATCTATTTTTATTTTTTCAAAGAACCAGCTCTTGGTTTCACTGATTTTTTTCTGTTGTTTTATTCTTCTCAATTTTCCTTATTTCTTCTCTGATCTTTATTCTGTCCCTCCTTCTGGTGACTTTGGGCCTCATTTGTTCTTCTTTTTCCAATTTCAGTAATTGTGTCTTTAGACTATTCATTTGGGAATGTTCTTCCTTCTTTAAATAGGCCTGGATTGCAATATACTTTCCTCTTAGAACTGCCTTTGCTGCGTCCCACAGAAGTTGTGGCTTTGTGTTGTTGTTGTCATTAGTCTCCATATATTCTTTGATTTCTGTTTTGATCTGGTCGTTAACCCATTGATTAATTAGGAGAATGTTGTTAAGTCTCCATGTATTTGTGAGCCTTTTGATTTCTTTCTAAAATTTATTTCTAGTTTTATACCTTGGTGATCTGAGAAGTTGGTTGGTAGGATTTCAATATTTTTGAATTTACTGAGGTTCTTTTTGTGGCCTAGTATGTGGTCTATTCTGGAAAATGTTCCATGTGCACTTGAGAAGAATGTATCCTGCTGCTTTTGGGTGCAGAGTTCTGTAGATGTGTGTTAGGTCCATCTGTTCTAGTGTGTTGTTCAGTGCCTCTGTGTCTTTACTTATTCTTTGTTTGGTTGATCTGTCCTTTGGAGTGAGTGGTGTGTTGAAGTCTCTTAAAATGAATGCATTGCTGTCTATTTCCTCCTTAAATTCTGTTTGTATTTGTTTCACACATGCTGGTGCTCCAGTGTTGGGTGCATATATATTTATAATGGTTATATCTTGTTGTACTGACCCCTTTATCATTATGTAATGTCCTTCTTTATCTCTTGCTACTTTCTTCGTTTTAAAGTCTATTTTGTCTGACACAAGTACTGCAACACCTGCTTTTTTCTCCTTGTTGTTTGCATGAAATATCTTTTTCCATTCCTTCACTTTTAGTCTGTGTTTATCTTTGGATTTGAGGTGAGTCTCTTGTAAGCAGCATATAGATTGGTCTTGCTTTTTTATCCATTTTATTACTCTTTGTCTTTTGACTGGTGCATTTAGTCCATTTACGTTTAGGGTGATTATCGATAGATACGTACTTATTGCCATTACTGGCTTTAGATTCATGGTTACCAACGGTTCAAGGGTTGCTTCTTTACTATCTAACAATCTAACTTAACTTTCTTGTTAAGTTATTGTCAACACAGTCTGTTGTTTCTTTATTTCTCCCCCTTCTTATTCTTCCTTCTCCATTCTTTATATGCTAGGTGTTGTATTCTTTGCCTTTAGTTAGTATTTGGATGGTCTGCTTTCTTTGCTATGATTTTATTTTCTCTGGTGACATCTTTTTAGCCTTTGGAGTGCTTCCCTCTAGAGCAGTCCGTTTAAGATATCCTGTAGATGTGGTTTATGAGAGGCACACTCTCTCAACTATTGCTTGTCTAGAAATTGGTTAATCCCTCTGTCATATTTAAATGATCATCGTGCTGGATACAATATTCTTGGATCTAGGCCCTTCTCTTTCATTACGTTAAATATATCATGCCATTCTCTTCTGGCCTGTAAGGTTTCTGTTGAGAAGTCTGATGATAGTCTGATGGGTTTTCCTTTGTAGTTGATCTTTTTTCTCTCTCTAGCTGCCTTTAATACTCTGTCCTTATCTTTGATCTTTGCCATTTTAATTTTTATGTGTTTTGGTGTTGTCTTCCTTGGGTCTCTTTTGTTGGGAGATCTGTGGGCTTCCCTGGACTGTGAGACTATTTCCTTCCCCAGCATGGGGAAGTTTTCAGCAATTATTTCTTCAGACAGTTTATATCCCTTTTTCTGTCTCTTCTTCCTCTGGTACTCCTGCGAATATTGTTCCGTTTGGATTGGTCACACAGTTCTCTTAATATTCTTTCATTCCTAGAGATCCTTTTATCTCTCTCTGACTCAGCTTCTTTGTATTTCTATTCTATGATTTCTATTCCATTAACAGTCTCTTGCATCTCATCCAGTCTGCTGCTAAGCCTGTTGATCGCTTGTCTCATTTCTGCATTGTCTTTCCTCACTTCCCTTACTTCCTCCCTCAGCTCTTGCATATTTCTCTGTAGATCCATGAGTATGCTTATGACTTTTATTCTGAATTCTTTTTCAGGAAGATTGTGCATTTTCATCCCTTTGGGCTCCCTCTTTGGTGTCTGGGTCTGGCTAAGCTTTGTTTGTACCATATTCCTCTTTCTTTTCATGGCGATAGAACTGGTTGCTGGTAGGTGTTACGTATGTCATCTGGGCTCTTTAAGACTTTAAAAAGAAAAAAAAGAAAGAAGAGAAAGAGAAGAGAAAGGAAAGAAAGAAAAGAAAAGAAAAGAGAAAAAAAAGACACCAAAAAGCAAGCAAATAAACAAAAAGGTATCTGCCTGGAGTAGATTCTGTGAGGATGCTGTAGGTGGTGCTGTTGCTCCACTATGCCGTGGTCGCTCCGCTCCGCAGGGCCTTTTTGTAGCTCTGTTTGGGGCGGGAACAAGTGGGAGACTGCTGATCTCTGTGGGAAGTTTCAGTAGGGCTACTTTTTCCCAGTCGCCAGCCAAGGGGTCCAAAATTTCCCAGGACTCCCAGCCTGCTGCGCCAAGTGTGCTGGAACGATCCTTTTTCTACATTGGGCGCCTATCTCTTTAAGACTGCAAAAAAAAAAAAAAGCGCGCGCTTTTCTTTTGTCCCGGGGAGCCGGATGCGAGGACCCAGTGCATTCCCAGGCTCAGATTCTGCACCCTCTGTCTCTCCAGTTTCTGATACACCGAGCAATGTGTGTCAGTGCTCCCAGCGCACATCCCAAGGGCTGGTTATTTCGCGGGCCTGTACTCCACTCTCTCCCAGCTCTGAATCCTGTCCTCCCAGTGGTGCGCTGGGGTGGTGGAATGCTCAGGTTCCACCGGGACGCGGGTCCGTATCTTACCCGCCTCGTGGGGTGCCGAGTCCTCTCAGGTGTAGATGCAGGCTGAGTGCTGTCCTGTATCTTCTGGTCTCTCTTTTAGGAATAGTTGTATTTGTTGTATTTTCATAAATATATATGGTTTTGGGAGAAGATTTCCGCCCCCCTGCTCACGCTGCCATCTTCCCGGAACTCATGCTTCGGTTTCCTGAGTGATTCTGGGTTGAAGAGCTGCATATCTCCTTTGGTGTTGGGAGTAGAGCAGCTTCTGCATAGCTGATTGGTCTGAGGAACTAAGAGGGAAAGCCTTTGATTGTTTGACTCAGGGCTGACACTGTGGGTTCTAGATAACATTTAGTTCCCAGTTTCATAACCTCGTAAGCAGCACTCAGGGGTATGCCTTGCTCATTCTTACGGATCCATAGGAAGCAAATGTGATTTTTAAGCAAAAAGACTTTGAGTGGAGTTAGAATGTCCATCTGCAATAAAAGAGAACATACACAATCACTATGGAAGGATGCTGCAGTAATTTAAAATAGAGGTCTGAGTAAGCTACTGTGGGCAGAAAAGAGGAACTAGTTCTTTTTGGCAGGTTTCTTGGAGATTCCGTTTTTGCTGTTTTTAAAGAAAGTGTAGAGTATTTTAAGGTTGAAATGAGGGGCAGCCAAATAGGGCATTCTAGGTTAAGAAATAGCAGGGATGAGGCAGGAAAATCTAGAGCTAGTTCAGGAAATGGTGAATAGTCCTATTTGAACAAAAAATGGTAGTATCCAATATGGAATATTGGTGGAGGAGGCAGGAAAAGTGAAATCACCTTTAGCACTAACCTTTATTCTTGCTTTTAAGCAGGGTATATATATTTTTTTCAATTTTCAATTGTAAAATACCTACAAAATTTATCATCTTAACCATTTTAAAGTATACAGTTCAGGGATATTAAATACATTTATAATGTGCATCTATCACCACCATCCATATCTATAACTCTTTTCATTTTGTAGAACTGCAACTCTATACCCATTAAACAATAACTCCCCGTAACTACCCCCCAACCCCACTCCTGTACAAGCCCCTGGCAATCTCCATTTTACTTTCCATTTCTATTATTTGACTAAGAATCTCATATAAGAGGGATCATGCAGTATTTGTCTTTTTTTGTGACTGACTTATTTCACTCAGCATAATGTCTTTAAAGGTTCACCCATGTTGTAGCATAGGTCAGAATTTCTTTTTTTTTTTTAAATACAATCTTATGTTGGTTTCAAATATACAACACAGTGGTTCAACAGTTACCCATATTAGTAAATCCTTACCCCCTCTAGTGTGGTTACTATCAACGTAGAAAGATGTTACAGAATCACTGACTATATTCTCCATGCTGTACTACCATCCCCATGACCAGCTTATACTGTGATTATGAAATATTGGGTCCCTTTATCCCCTTCACCCCCCCACCCCCCAGCCCCTTCCCTTGGTAAGCACTGGCCCTTTTTGGTGTCTGTGAGTCAATTGCTCTTTTGTTCCTTCTGTTTTGTCTTGTTTTTATACTTCACAAATAAGTGAAACCATATGGTATTTGTCTTTCTCCACCTGGCTTATTTCACTGAGCATAATACCCTCTAGATTCATCTATGTTGTTACAAATGGGAAAATTTCTTTTTATGGCTGAATAATATTCCATTATGTATGTGTACCACCTCTTCTTTATCCAATTCATCTGTTGATGGACACTTAGGTTGCTTCTGTATCTTCAGAATTTCCTTTTTGAGGCTGAATATATTCCATTATGTATATATATCACATTTTGCTCATGCATTTATCTGTCATCAGACTTGGGTTGCTTCCATGTTTTAGCTATTGGGAATAATAAGGCTATTGAGACCCTGCTTTCAATTCTTTTGGGTATATACTCAGAGGAGGAATTGTTACCAGAGACTGGTCCTTTGTCTCCTTGTGAGAAAGAATTCAAGAACAGACACAAAAATCAGTTGAGCATTAAGAGTTTATTTGGAGAATAAAAGTTCAGAGAAAGACAAGAGTACATGGAGAGTTGGGGTGACCTGGGGTGTGGGCAGACTTGGAGAGAATCATGCTGAGGAAACAATAGGGAGCCTTTTTTATATGAAGGGAGATGAATGTTCACTAAGTGGGATTAGGTCTCAAAGGGAACAGATAGAGTTTTTCCAGAGTTCAGCTTTGCTCTACCCTCATGTCAGGTGGAAGGATTATTGACTGTGTTTGATTCTCTTGGGAATTGTCCTGGTGTGGGGAGGTGTGGTTTTTACTATGCTAATGACAGCCATGATTTTTACTATGTAATGGATTTTGGGGTAAAGGTTGGGTCAATTTTTCCATGTTGGAACCTGCTGGTTTTAGCCAGCCTATTTCTTACATCCTCACTCCATATCCCAAGAGAACAGCTTGCACAGAATGTGTAGAATGTAAGCAAGCATCCAGCTGAAGTCCTCTTCCCTCTCCCTGTTTATGTCTAGCTGTCTACGTACTCTAATGGAACTGCTGGATCACAAGGTAATTCTATTTTTAATTTTTTGAGGAACTGGAGTATTGTTTTGCACAGGAGCTGTAGCATTTTACATTCCCACCAACAGTGTACAAGGGTTCTGATTTCTTCACATCCTTGCCAACACTTGGTATTTTCTGTGTTTTTGGTAGTAGCCATCCTAATGAGTATGAAGTGGGTAGGGTATACATTTTTACATACAGGTGACAATAGAGGTCAGAACTTTTTTTTCTTTTGTCTTTGGGGAGTCTCAGAAATCTTGAATTCAATATGCAGGCTAGAAGAAAAGCAGTGAGGAAAATATTACAGAAAAAAATGCAGGAGTCTAAACAAAGGGAAATGAACTGAGGATTAAAAGGGAGTAGTTCCTCAATTCTCTTTTGGTGGCCATACCTTTCAGTCATCTATAGAAAATCAAATTCTGTAAAGAAAGTGAAAAGGAAGAGGAACACAGATCGGAGGAAAGGAGGGAAGGGATGTGTAACTCCCAGCAAGGAAAAGGCAGCGGATACACGTGTTAACAAGCTCCGTATTGCCACCTGTCTCCAGTAACTCATAGGCTGTGTTTCAGGTTTAGGTGCCCCTTGAGTTGCAACCTTTCCCTTCAACCGTCATATTGTGGGTCTGGTTGTAATGTACTGTTTGCTGGCATTTGTAGTGGTCCTGTTTTCTACTTAGAATGGAGTTCTACCCTACTTGGCTGGGACATTGACCCTCTCTAACATTGTATATTGATCACAGAAGGGCAGACTTTTCATCTGCTTGTAGATTCATACAGCTGGCCATTCACTTGCTCTAGTTTTATTTTTTTGTAACTCCTAAGGAATAGTGAATGGATTGAGAATGGTGATGTGTCAACATCGCATATAAATTCTCTGCCATTTTTATCTAATTAATTTTGGCTCACATTTATAATTTCAACTTCTGGTAGATATGTGTTTGCATACTCTGTATTTCTTGCCCCTGCTGTTAACTTTGTGGGTATGCTCCTTAATTCTAGTTTGCTAGAATTCTAGAAAAAGATCATAACTATGAAGCTAGATCATCTTTTGTATACTTAAATTCTGTATTCACTACTACCATCAGTTCATAATGATTTTGTATTTTCTCACTGAAATTTCATACTAAACAAAAAATTTTAATTAAAATTCTATTGAATTTTGTTTTGTTAATTGTTGATATACTCCTGTACTCAGTTCTGTCAGTCAAAAGTTAATTTATCCATTTCTCTTTTCCTCTGTAATTTGAATTAAAAAACATGTTTAGATCCTAGTTTAGAAGTCTAGAAACACATGCAACAGCTTATGGATTGGTCTTCTAGTTGTACTCTTGCTCCCTACGGTCTGTTTTCAGCACAGCTACCAGCGATCCTTTATTCCCAGGGTTTATTGAGATATAATTGACAAATAAACCAGTGATCTTTTTGAAACATTAGTATCTTCTTACTCTCCTGCTTTCAACTATTCCATATTCATGGCTTCACATCAAACAACATCCAGTCCTTTTACGATAACCCACAAGCTCTTGTATGATCTCCCCCTTACCTATTTCACCAACCTCTTTTTCTCATTTCCAGCCACACTAATCTTCTTGTCTTTATTTAAACATGTTAAGTGCTTTCTGAATCACTTCTGGGACTTTGAAATTGCTCTTACATATGCCTGCAATGCTCTTCCCCTAGATATTCATATGGATTGTTCATTTCCTTTATTATTATTATTTTCTTCTTTATCCCCAACACCTAATACTGTTTCTGGCATGTGGTAGGAAAATCTGGAGAATAAGTGCATGAATTGATAGTGTTTAAAATGTGGAGATTACCATTAAAAGATAAACGTGAAAGAAAACCTACACTACTTTTGTATGGGGACAGCTGGAAGGTGTAATGCTCTAAACCAAGGTCAGCAGACTAGCCCATGGGATTAATCTGGCCTGCTGCCCATTTTTATAAATAGTATTATTGGAATGTGGCCATGTGCTCATTCATTTACATCTTTTCTATAGCAGATTTTATCATTATAACAACAGAGTTAAAGTGGTCGGGACAGAGATATTGTGGCTTTCAAAGCCTAAAATATTTACTATCTGAACTTTTACAGAAAAAATTTGTTGACTGCTGTTTCAGACATGTCTCTTAAACTCATAATTTTAATATTTGGAAAAATGTATGTTTAGAAGTTGGTTACTTGAGAAAACTCTAAAAGTTGGAAATGGGGATTATTATTTGCTCTTACATCCTGTTGAGGAATTTAACTTGTTCTTTAGGCTCATGAGATCCTTGGTAAATAAAAAAATGAGCTTTAATGTTTCTAAAGTAAGTGTTCTTGGTAAGACAGAATTTGAATATGGAATTTTTTTTCATATTCAGAGGATGAAAATTTATATGTTCATTAATGTAATATAAAATAATATAAAATTTAAGGTGAGCCTCAGAATCAGTGAAAACTGTCAACATATGAAAAGTAGTTTAGATTTATATAAACTTATCAGTAACAATAAGATTTATAATGTAAGAGACTGTAAAAGTATTTGAATTTTAAACATATTCTCTTTTCTTGAAATCATGAAAATTTATAATTTGGAAAGGAAAGATGTATTACAGTTTTTATATATCTTGTAATTGGGGTATATTACCTAAGAATGTTGGATTTAATTTGTTTTGGAGAGAAATTCAGCTGCCCATATGCTTTCCCTTATTAATGTTTATTATAGACATTATTTAATTTCATTAAAGAAAGCGTAGACATTTGAGACATATAAAGCACATGTCATACCATTCTGCTGTTATAACTAGTATTAACATCTTTGTGCACTTATCCCAAATATTATTAAGCATTTTAATATATACCATGCACTGTGCTTGGGATACAGCAGTAAATATGACAGCTATAGTCCCTGCTCTTGCAGTCATATAGTTCCTGGAGAATATAGACATTAAGTTAATAGTTATAGGTATTTTGAAAAGGCCACCACAGAGTTCCTTGTGCCAACTTAAGTAATTATAGCCAGTTTAGAGTAGTTCCTAGCTCACTCTAAAACATGGACAAAGAGAAAAGGAGGAGAAAAAGGCTTACTTATTAGGCATAATGGAGTAAAAGGAAAATATAGAAATAACACTGAACTAATTTTCCTTCCCCTAATTGTCTACCCCTGGTCCCACGGTAGGGTTTTCTTGTGAATATGGTTGAGTAAAGTCATGGTAATATCTCTCCTAGATGAGCATTTTGGCTGCTCTGGGACCTCATTCTAAGTTTCTTGACTTGATCTTTGAGGTCAGATTGGCTGTTAGAGCATCACCTGAACAGGACAAAATGTGCACTGTCATAGTTCCATCTCATTGGAGCTCAGCTTGCTTTGCCTCTTCTCAGATCCTAAAGCATGTTCTCAAGTAGCTCCTTAAAAAAGGGTTTATGAGAGGTAATTTTTTTTCTTTTGAACCTAAAAAGTTTTAATTTTATTCATACTTAATTCTGGTTTGTCTAAGAATATATTTCTAGGTTGTGAAATAACTGACTAACAATTATGAAGACATTGTTACATGGAATGTGACTTGTCTTTTTCTCTCTCTGGAAGCTTTTAGGATTTTCTCTTTATCCTTGATTTCACTGAATGTCCTTGATATTTGGTTTTCTTTCATTTCATTATTTGGGCCACTATGCGCCCTTTCAATCTGGAGACTCACGACTTAGTTTCAGTAAAAGTAGTATTACTATTTAGATTATTTTCTTATCTCTTTTTCTCTATTTTCTTTCTAGCACACTCATGCTGGACCTTCTGGATTGAGTCTTCAAATTTTCTTTTATATTCTAATTTTCTATTTCTCTTTTTTTCTTCTACTGTTTGATAAATTTCTTCAGTTTTGTCTTCTAGCCTTTTAATTGAAATTTTCACTTGATCATGTGTTTACTTCCCAAGAGTTTCCTTTTGACATGGATCATGTGTTTAGTCAATGTAGGGAGTAAAAGGTTTTACCTTGACCCTCTTATGGTCATTGGCCAGGTCTGAAAATTAAACTGACAAAGACAGATTAACAGGAGAAAGGCATACAGATCTATTTAATGTAAGTTTAACCGTCATAAGATTAATTTATATAATATAAATTTATCCTTCATAAGGCAATGAAGACTCAAAGTAACAGACCTGAGTATTTTAATGCTAGGTTTGATGAAGAGGGGACAGTCATTGAGGAGTATGATATTCAAAGAGGTAGGAAGTAATTGTAGTAAGTGGAGGCGGGGGCGGGGTGTGGGGGACGGGGACTTAGCAGGGCCTGTTCTGTGGGGGTTCTTCTCGGTATTCCTTTCCTCTGGGTTTTAGGAGGGCCCCTCTCAGATGAGGGTTTTATGATCTATTTCAGGGGTAAAGGGTGGGGAGGAGGTCAGAACAACCTTCCTGATCTGCCTTTTCTCAAATTCCTTCAGCTTGACATTCAGTATGCCAAGGTGCTGTATTTTGGGTAGTGTGTCCCCATCAACAACAGTCTCTCCTCTCTTTTTTAAAACACGGGTGGGTAGCACACAATGCATAATTTTCTCCATTTGGCTATTCTGATTTTTTACACTGTTCTTCAGTATTAGAAATTTAGTGCATTTGTACTCAGCACTGGTTAAAGCTTTTTCAGAGGTTTTTGATGAACATTATATTGCTAAGATGTTTTTGGGTATGAAGTAGAAGAGGTTAAATGCCTGTGGGGGATACCCTACTTAATGTTTTTAATAGTCTAATGTTCTGCATACTGTGGTGTACATTTTTTAGTTTTTTAAATTATTAATATGTATTACTTTAAAAGCACAATTTGATTCGAGCTTCCAAGTAACCTAGAAAATTTTGTGAAAGTATGGTATTACCAGCTTCTGCTTTGAGATTTATGTTGTGGAATGTATCCAATGCCTCATTTTTGTGAAAAAGCTAGAATGCTTTTTAATAGTGCACTTTCTTGTTTTTGCTCTAGAGTTTTCGCACTTATTACATAATGTAGAATGATTTTTACTGTGTAAGATACTTTTTAATCTATTGGTGTCTCTTTACAAATGAAAATACGTAAAGCAGTATCTGATACTTGAATCAATTTAAGAGTGAACTTCACTTAGATATTTTAAAATTAATTAATTATTTAATTACTTTTTAATTTGATTAATGTACAATTACATGAGCAACATATGGTTACTAGACTCCCCCTATTATCAAGTCCCCACCACATACCCCATTGCAATCACATCAGTGTAGTAAGATGTCCATCAGTGTAGTAAGATGCTACAGAATCACCACTTGCCTTCTCAGTGCTATACTGCCTTCCCCATACCCCCCCTCCCACTACATTATGTGTCCTAATCGTAATCACCCTTTTTCCCCCTTATCCCTCCCTTCCCACCCATCGTCCCCAGTCCCTTTCCCTTTGGTAACTGTTAGTCCATTCTTGGGTTCTGTGAGTCTGCTGCTGTTTTGTTCCTTTAGTTTTTTCTTTGTTCTTATACTCCACAGATGAGTGAAATCATTTGACACTTGTCTCTCCGCCTGGCTTATTTCTCTGAGCATAATACCCTCTAGCTCCATCTGTGTTGTTGCAAATGGTAGTATTTGTTTTCTTCTTGTGGCTGAATAATATTCCATTGTGTATATGTACCATATCTTCTTTATCCATTCATCTACTGATGGCACTTAGGTTGCTTGCATTTCTTGGCTATTGTAAATAGTGCTGCGATAAACATAGGGGTGCATATGTCTTTTTCAAACTGTGCTGCTGCATTCTTGAGTATAAAAAGCTAATGCAAAATGTTGGGTCTTAAAATGTTCAGATTAGGAGACATAAATAGAAGAGACTGAGAACATTTGACTTACTCTGTCATACTTTGGGGATTCATTTGTCTTCTGTCTATATCGTCTTAAGTATAAGCAGCAATTCTGTTTTCCTACTTTAGGTGGCAGTAGAATATTGGTTTGCCTAACACATTGGTAAAATATGCTGGAAACAGCATACTGTTTAAAATGTTCTTTCTCTGGAATGTTCTAGTTCAGAAAACAAACTTGGCTACTCATTATAAGAATTTCTTATCCAAAAAGAGGTCTGATATTTTAAATTTAGAAATATTTTCCAGAATATTCTCTGAAATCTGTAAATAGATTCTTTTTGTTAAAGTTTTCTAGTTTTTATATGTAACTAAATATTGCTAATTTTGTTTAAACATTTTTGATAATTTAGATGGAGCTCATGAGATGTTTTCCTACTTCTCTGAAGGATTGGCAAGCAACTGTTTGATGTTACTTTCTTGTGTCTCTGGAATTCACTTGATAAAGCAGCAATTGCAGATTACCAGCTGTAGTTTATTTTAATAGGCTCAAATGACCTGTAACGAGGTGTTCTGAAAGTTTTCTCTGTCTGGTTTAGGGTGAAACCCATATTAATTGAAGATCTGTTTTTGATTCTCCTTTTCTCAAAGCAACTGTTCTGGGTCTGGAAACTTGATTTGATTTGAAGGAGTTCCTGGGTAGGGAGATTTTAGAGAAAATTCTGTCTTTGATTTGCCTTTCAATTATTTACTGAACCCCTAATGTGCTATACCTAGCTCTGTATACAAAGGTGAATATCACAATCCCAATCTTAAAGAATATCTTATGTAGTAAATGCCCTAAGAAAGGTATATGTGATGGTGTGGGGCATCACGGGGAAAACAGTGTAGCACAGAGAAGGCAAACAGTGAATCTATGGCATCTTACTACTCTGATGGACAGTGACTGAATTGGGGTATGAGTGGGGACTTGATAATATGGGTAAATGTAGTAACCACATTGTTTTTTCATGTGAAACCTTCATAAGAGTATATATCA